>JAEQBH010007549.1:0-83434 GCA_016808115.1 Tetrastigma voinierianum | reverse complement strand
CCCGATGAGCTTAAAAGTCATCTATTTTTAATCCATTCTTTCGTTTGATTTTCATCGGAAAAGGAATACTAATATGCGTAAATATGAAGAGATCAAGCAATTTGTTATTAGCGTGATGCGGAAAGAAAGAAGAAAGCAAGAGAAAAAATGCAAAGACCTGGAGTAAAAATGCAGAAAATGGCAGGGCAGAAATGAAAGCAACTGGGTAACTAATGTTGCAGTTTTGGGCGTGCACAATCCATTTATGCAGGTCGCGACATCATGAAAATTTGAAGGAAATTTGATGCAGGTCGCGACAGGCATCACAAGTTAGGCAACTGAGGACTAACCAGAGACTTAAGGAATGATGTCACGACAGGCGAAGGTCGATGTCGCGACAAGGGATGGAGGTCGTGACAAGAGAAGCACCTTGACGCTATGACAGATTTGAAAAGATGAAACTGCTAGACTTAGTCATTGTCATGACAGAGGGATCGACGCCGCGATGACCAAAAGCAACCAGTTGAAGCCTCCAGAGACCTAAGTCGATGTCACGACACCAGGAACGACCAGTTCAAAATTGTAAAGACAAGAGGTTGAGGTCGCGACATCAGAACACCGGGCCTGAAGCCCCAAGAGATCTCAAAGCTGATGTCGCGACAAGAGATCGAGAGGTCATGAGACTTGCCTCGCTGAAGGTTGCAGAACCTAAGTTGATGTCGCGGCAAGAGATCGATGTCGCGACACTAGGAACACCAGTTGAAGCCTCCAAAGACTAAAGTTGATGTCGCGACAAGAGATCAATGTCGCGACACTAGAGCGACTGCTTCCAAAGCCGCAGAGCCATAGTGATGTCGCCGGTTATCGTGAACCGCCAGCTTGAAAGTCGCAAATATTAGAGTCGATGTCGCGACATGTGGATCGATTTCGCGAAGACGAACGAAGAGTTGAAACCCGGGAGCCATGTAGTGATGTCGCGATTGACTCCACGCCGCTGACATCGTGGATGACCAGCTTGAAGATTGCGCTTTTAAACTGATGTCGCGATAGCGGATTGAGGTCGCGACTGAGCAAAGAACATGGCACCACTTCGAAATCCACAAAAGACTGCATTGGAATTAAAAATTCAACTGTAACCCTTATAAATACGGTTGCTACCAATGTATGCACTTCTCGCTTAATTTGAAAGAGAGATTCAGGTTTCCTCAAGCTCTTGTATTTTATTTTCTTTCTTTGGTTTTTTTCTTTACTTTAGTTTAGAGAAGAGTAGTTTGTATTTCGTTCATTTGGATTTGAAGGTTAGTCAGAAGGATTTAGCCGAATGCATTATATTTGTAATTACCGTCTGCTGCTTTGAATTCCGTATAAATTTTTGGATTTCAACACCCGCTTCCGATTTGATAAAGTGGTTTATTTTGATCAAGAAGCCAATGTATGGTATAATCAGAATTTAGAAGCCCAAATGCCATCACCACGTTATCGGCTAAAATAATCTTTCCTCATGTGTATTTTATTCATTTTAATTGAACTTCGTGATGTTAAACCACTTGTCGGGTTTTGTTTGTATCTTGAATCGATCCCACTCCCCACTTTGTACCCACCAAAGAAACATGCCGATTTCCAGAGGCCCTCTCGGATGACACAGAGAAGGCATTCGAGCAAGAAACAATTTCCTCGAAGGTATTTGAACCCGATATTGTCGGGACGACATGCTCGTGATATTTAAATCAATACTCTTCACTTGTAAATCGGTAGGAATGAGTTGAGTGAGTTATTAATTAAGTACATAGAGAGTTCACCTCAATTCGACAGTTGAATTCGATCCCGTTATCAAGGATCTAATCAAGGAAAGAGTGTTTTTATTCTCTAATTTTGAGGATGAGGAACCGTGATAGTGCAAACCCCTGCAATGACTAAATTGAAGGAGCTCAAAGGTCTCTGCAGCCCATGTTGTGGGTAAGGAAGTATTGAGAAAGAAAAAATACCTGCAACAAGGCTACGAGATTTAAGTAGTTATCTCACCTCTCGTGTTCGGGAGAAACAAGTATAAGTAGATGATGAATCAGGTGGTTTTGAGAGGTCTAGTCACACTATATTAACTTGGATCTGCTTCAAAGATCCGAGTTCAAAACAAAAGCTACAAGATGCATCGTAGGAATTGATTCTTCACAATAGCTGATTATTCAATGTTTCCTTTGTGAGATAATCAAGTAAATCTTAAATTTGTTATTTTGAAATTTCAATCTTCAATTGACATTTTGTTATTCAATCAATTTTCTTACATCATTATTTTCAAGCTTTCAAAGCAAAATCTCACATTTTAATCTCGCCCAAATAGTATGGAGCTTAAGTAGTCGGGTAGTTGATTGAAAATTCCTTAGATCTCTCGTGGGATCGATATCCGACTTCAAATCCATTTTATTACTTGCTCCACTGCACTTGCAAGATACTGATCAAAACCACACGAAAATGGTTTTCTCTTACAAAAACATTCCTTTAATCGACATGACAGTAAAAGAAACTAACACTCAAGTTTAATTATTATCTAATGAGGATTAGACAATAGTCCCGGATAATAAGTCTTAAATTTGAACAGTGTCTTGATCCATAACAATTTATCGATGTTGTCTTAACAAGTTTTATGGCATTATTGCTGTGGATTAGTTAATAGTCTTTTTGGCAACAATGTTATACCTGTACATGTGTAATGGTCCAAATAACAAGTTTTATGAAGCACATGTTCTGGGATCGAAAGAATTTAGTAAATCAATATTCGTACGAAAGAAGGAAATGCTAATTTGGACATTTTGAATAAAAGAACAAAAATATTTTCGCTAAAGGGGTTATTTTTAGCCACTAACCTTTAACAAACCATTGAAAATATTTGTTGGACCATACTAATCCTATTAATGTTAGTGTGTTTTGATTTCAGGGACAAAATTTTAATGCATAGGAAACTGAACACTGATCTGATTCCAGCAGACACGGAACTAGAAAGAACACTCAGAAGCTTGAGAAAGATAAAGAAGGCAGAAAACTCAACCATGGCAGATGAAAGACAGGATCAGAATGAAGCACATAGAGAAGCACTTAGAAGGCCTAATCATCGATACTACGGAGGACTTCGAAGCCTATTATTCAAGACGAGTACTCAAGTAATCAAAGTAGCCACTATCGATGCAAATAATTTGAACTTAAACTAGCACTAATTACAATGGTCCAAAGATAATCGCCATCGGTCATCCCTACAGGACCCAAACGAGAACCCGGGAAGATTTCTCAGATGGCTAATACAAGAAGCTTAATGGGTGAGACCGTGTCAAACTGCATCTCTTCCCATTCTCTCTGAGAGATACAGCAGCTACATGGTATGAATCTTTACCATATGGCTTTGTTGATACTTGGGAGGAGTTAGTAGAGGCTTACTTAGGTAGATTCTTTCCCCCAGCCCTCACCTCAGAGAGAAGGAGGGAAATCATTGTGTTTTAGCAGGGGGAAGATGAAAGCATGTATGTAGCTTGGGAAAGATTCAAACGGTTGCTGAGAAGATGTCCAATGCATGAGATATATCTGAAGACTCAGATGGACATTGTATATCATGCCTTGAATGATATATCAAAGGGATCATTGATGTTTCATGTTGTGGAGACAAACGAAAAGTGCCAAGAGGCAAGAGTCGATTGAGGACTGCCACTGCAATATGAAACCCTTCTCGAAGCCAAGAGGGAATACAAAGCAGAGGGAAAGGATCATGGAGCCGAGCAAGATGGCACTACAGGCCAAGTTGGATGCCATTATGCATAGGATGGACAAGCAAGAAAGGAAGACTCACACTGCCCATGAGATAGGAGCAGTTGAAAGAGAGTTATTGAAAGGAAGTGCTGAGAGAGCTGCTGAAGAACAATTCTATGATGCTGAAGAGGTTAAGTATCCGCGAGCCAAGGAAACTACCATTTCAAACCCAATACTAACTCGCAAGACATTAATATCACCCAAAGACCGAGAGGAACCATGAGAATTTCATACGCGGAGGGGCTTCACAAGGCCCAAGGCATGACGTAACCTCAACAGGGTTATCAATGTACCACCAAGGTTCCAGCAACAAAGAGTAAGAAATGAACACAGAAATGAATATCGTGGTCGTGAGGGAGGGCCCAATCTCAAGAACAGATGTCGTATTTCATGGGGATATTAAGAAGCTGTCGAACTCCATGAACAAAGTTTGCACTGAAAGCAACCGCACCACCCCTCAAATTTCAACACCACCAATGCATCCTCAAGAACCCGGAGACACAAGTAGGGCAGCTGCCTTAACCCCGCAGCCGTGAGGAAAGATGCCTTCCCAAGTGACAGTTAAGAATCCAAAAGACTGTACGGCCGCGGCAAAAATTAGGAGGAAGAGCAGAAAAGATGAAAGAAAAAATGACAAGAAAGAAAGAAGAAGAAAGCCCAGAAAAAAGGAAGAAGCACTGAGAAAAAGAAAGAAGGAGGGACAAGAAGGATATCCAAGGCTCTAGGACTACAAATTCCATTTCCGCGAGACCGTTAAATCAAAGATAGAGGGATAGCTTGCAAGGTTTTGAAACCTTTCGTGGTTAGAGATTAGTATGCCTCTTTATGTATGGTGACTCGATGCCACTCTATGCAAAATTCAAGGATATGCCGAAAGCAAGAAAAGAAAGATAGTAAAGAATGTGATTGTGAATCTCACTCGCTAATACTCGCAGCTACTGTGATAAAGAAAGAATCATGTAAAAGACAAGGGGATCTGTGGAGTTTTACACCTTGCATCATTGGAGGAGTTTGAATTCCAGGAAGCTCTTCCAGACTCGGGGATGCTAGTATAACTGATGCCTCTTTCGTTGGCACTAAGTTTGGGGGAGGTTATTCCCACCACTATTACTCTTCAAACAAGGCATGTGATCGATGGTAAACCCGAAGGAGTCAGTTTTTTGAAGATAATGTCATCATTGGGAAATTTGTTTTGCCGTGAGATCTCATCATTCCGACATGGAAGAAGATTCACAAGCACTCGCATCGGGAGACCATTCCTAGCTACCGGAGCCGCCCGACGATATGCAAAAAGGAGTTCTTACCTTGAGGGTTGAGAGGAAGTCGCTTTCTAACTTGATCAAAAGCATGCGTAATTATAACATGGGAGAGAAAATTGCAATGTAGTTACGATGTCTATACTCTACAACCCCGATGTTCACAATGATTGTAATGCTCAAATTTTTATCAATGAAAAGAGATAAATTTCAAAGATATTGAAGATGACTACTCTAATTGTCCATACAATGCTTTCATTCTATAGAAACCTGTGGTTGAGCTTTTACAAAACATAAAATGACAAAGGGGAAAATAATGAAAAAGGGGAAATTCATCAAGAAACCAAGTGAATAGGGCTAGTGTTGAAAGAGTTACAAGTCATTTTAGCGATGCTTACGAATCACTAAAGAGAAGACTAAAGGATTATTCCCTAGACTCATGATGCCGAGGAACAGAGGTTGCCGAAAAACTGGAAGAAGCATAAAGAGCTCATAGCTTGGTCCATCATGAATTGAAGGTATCACCATCAATTTGCATGCACAAAATTCCTCGCTAGAAGAAACTTCAAAGCCATCCTCGTAGAACATCAAAGGAGACTGAATCCAAGCAGATGAAGGAAGTGGTCGTAAAGGATGTACCAAACACACGCCGGTTTATCTATGCAATTTCGTATAGTCCTCGTGAGCCTAATCCATGTGGTTCCAAAGAAGGGTGGCATCAGAATCCGCAATGAGAAAATGAACTGATTCAACAAATAACAGTTGATTGTGGGATGGAGGGTATGCATTGATTACGTGAAGCCGAACACCCACTTAAAAGATCATTTCCTTTGCCCTTCATTGATTAGATGTTGATGTAATAGTGTGACACCCCATTTTGTTTCGATGGGTATTCAGATACAACGGGATTACATTGCACCTCGAGGACCAAGAGAAGACTCACATTCATCCCTATGGTACCTTGCCTTAGAAGGATGCCATTTTGGGCCGTGTAATGCTCCCGCATTCCAAAGGTGTATGATGTCAGTTATTTTAAGACCTACAAGAGGTGCTGAATTTTTATGATGACTTCACTGTATGGATCCGCTTGACTGTTTGAAGAACCCGAAACAAGGTTTCACAAGATGCTAAGACAAATACTAGGCACCGAATTGGGAAATGCCATTTTACGGTAAATGTATGTATTTTTGCATAAAATTTCTGCCATCGATCGAAGTAGACCAATCCAAGGTATTCATTATCAAAACTCTGCACCACCTACCACAAGAAAAGGAGGCAGCTTCTCGGGCATGCTGGATTTTATAGGAGATTCATCAGAGACTTCAAAATAGCCGTAATTCACTATGACATCGGAGAAGGATACAAGGTTTAATTTGATGACTCCCGCAAGGTCGCTTTTGAAGAAATCAAGATCAAATTGGCCCACACCTAGTAATGGCTGCACCGTATCGGGATCAGGATTTGAAATAAATGTGTGATGTTGATTTTGCAATGGGAGTCAGCCCTAGGCAAAGAAAGGAGAAAATATTCAGACTATATACTATGCTTCTCAGAGAACCTTCAATGAAGAACAAGAAAATTACTCAACAACTGAAAAGGAGATGCTAGCCATAGTATTTGCTGTGAAAATTCAGGGAATACATTTTGGGATCCTATGTTATTATTCATACTCATCATGTTAATCAAGTACCGATGTCAAAGAAGGAAGCTAAGCTAAGATTGATAAGACGCAAGTTTATTACAAGAGTTCGACTTGGAGATCAGGATAAAGGGTGGGACAATGTGATAGTTGATCACTTGTCAAGAGTAGAAAGAAGCACTGGCCAGAAGAGAAAGTAATCGATAGAGAACTCCGCATGAGCAACCGTTTAAAGCCTTCCAACTTCCATGGTAAGGTCGACATTGTGAACTATTTAGCTTGTGGGGTGATTCCTTCAGAATTCAGCTACCAACAGAAGAGGAAACTTAACCGATGAGGTATTGTATTTGGGATGATCCACTATTTAAAAAGAGGCGCCCATGCATGATAATAAGAAGATGTGCGCTTAAAATGAACAAGGCAAAATTGACGAATGCCATGCATCACCATAAGGGTCATTTTTCTCGTGAGAAAGAACAACTCACAAGATATCTAACTGGTTTTATCGCTCACTATCTTTAGAGATTGTGCCGAAGGGGTTAAATTCAGTGATAGACGCTAAAAGGATTGGAAGACAGCGTTAAAATGAAATGCCCCTAAGAGGTATAATGGTGGTGCAATCTTCATGTATGGGGAATAGATTTTATGGGACCATTCCCACCATCATTTGGGGAACTCGTTGATTCGTGCCACAGCAGGTCGAAATGAATCAACAAAATTTATATACCTAAGTTCTCCTACTGCCGTGAAATAAGCTACCGCAAAGATAGCGGGTCTGTGGTCGGTGATCGTGGACGGGTTTTCATCCTAGGAATGATTTACAAGTGTAAAAGGTAAGGCTTTTGTTTGACTTTGATTGTTTCAAAAACAAAGAGTAGTTTGAAACTCGAATAACTGTAGCACTTAAAGTGATGTGTGAAAAGGTAACTTTGAAGATTTAGGCTACTACTTGATAATATAGTAAGTAAACAAGTGTCCTCTGCTTTATCCTCGCATTATGACAAGCAACCTATAGTCTAAGGCTATAACCGCATCTTTGTTTAACTAGCAAACCTAACCTTAGAATCACTCCTATTTGAGCCAACATGTAACATGCATCTACAGCCCCTTTCGCTTAACCCTAACATTCAACATCATTTCGGCTCAGAAGACCATCTAAAACCACAAGGTATCTTGCAACAAGTATACACCGTATCCTAAAGCATGGTAAGTATTGGCCAAATTATGACATTAAATGATATTCAACCCTAGTTTGAGAAGATGGGAGCCATAAATACAAAGACTGCAGCATTCAACACATGAGGACAACCTCAGAATCGCCCACAACCAAGCTAGCTACCTTCCTCTCTTCAAAAGAAAGAGGCTTAGCTGGCATCTCGAGCTGTCATCCTCAAGAGGGGTGTTTGCAGCCCAGAAAATAAGAGAAAGAGGAGAGAGAAGAGAGAAAAGCAAACCCTAACCTGAGGTCACAATATTTACATAAAATGAAAATGTGCCCAAAAGATTTCTCTCCAATTTCTTGCTTAGGGTTACAAAAACTATAGGGGTTTATATAGGCCACCCATTTATGTGAAACTACAATAAAGCCTAACATTTTGGCTAAAATTAGGGACAAGGGAGTAATACACCAAAATGAAGTCGGCTTCATTAATTACAAAAGGATGACAAGGCGCTGAATTTTTAGGCACAAAAAAATTTCGCTATATAGCTAAATTTCGTTAGTTAGCGAAAATTTCGCTTAGTTAGCTAAAATTTCGCTAGGTAGCAATCAATTGAAGAGATAGCGAAATCGTAAATTCCTCGCTAGAGATTGGAAATTTCCCGCTAGCTTAGCTAAATTTTTAGTGATAGAGAAACTGATTCTTTCTAGGAACAAGGTAGAGCTAAATCCTCGGGTCTAGCTTAAAATTACACTGCTTAGGATTGCGAAATTTTCGCTATGATCATGAATTTTCTCAATCCCACGAAATTTTCGCAATTCATGAAATCTTGGAATTGCCGAATTTTCACTGTGATTGTCATCGCTCCTCTTTCAGATTATTTCCATCACTTTGCCTTCATTCTATCTTTGAATTTTGGTATGTTTGATGGCTGACAATTGAGTTCAATCTTCATGGTTCATCATATGTCTCGATATCTAACTCCCAAAGCACGCAAAACCTGCAACCAAAAATAACCTCTAAAAACGGCATGTTTATACTAAGAACACCTCGAACACTTCAATTGTTATAATTGATATGATTAGTAAGAAAAGCACCTACTAAACCCATCTCGATATAGGGCCCAAATAGCACTTTTTGGGTACTAATCACACCCCAACCAAACGCTGTTAGTCCCTTAGCAAGAATGCAAAAACAAAAGGAGATGCATGTAGTGATTCTCAAAAAGTTTATGATCCAAAAGGTGTATATACAAATAAACAATACCTTTAAACCGAAAATTGACACCAAGCTTGAGAAACCGCCATGAGTTATTTCAAACCATACAAGAACAATTTCAGTCAATATTGGTTCCATGATTTTCAACTGAATGCACCAAAGTCTAATGGTTCTTGCGTAACAAGATCGGGCCAATAAATTGTAAAATCGTCCTCTCCCCAACCTATCACCGGTATGGCCTTGCTTGAACCTAGATAAGGATAGTTACGCTCTTCTTTCTTTATTCAACTACAATGTAGGTGCAATGCTTAAAATCCGACTTCACCAAAAGTCCGTGTAACGGGGGTCCACCGATGACTCCCAACCAATTAAGGTTTAGGCATCGAGCCAAAATGATCAGTGACCACAAACTCTATAGGCTTCACCCCTGGACTAATGATTTCAAAATCAAGCAATCTACAAATCGCTAAACTCTACCTATCCACCATAACGAACACTAAATCGATGACCCCAACCAATTAAGGCTTAGGCATCTAGCTTCAAAGGCTTTTTCCCCCATACACCCTACTGACCGTGCTCTGTTTCACAAAAGGCTTCACGACTTTATTTTTTCTTTTTTCTTTCTTTTTGCTTTTTCTTTCTTTTCCTTTTGGAAGACTACATTGGTCTTCAAATGTGGGTAACAAAACCTATCCTAGTAGCCAATATGCCTAAGGTCAAGAAGTGCAAAGTGAAAGGAAGCAACTAATTTGACAAATTATTGAAACAACTGGTGTGCGCAAAGAATTAGCCAAGTGGAGAAATGTCTGCTGAGCATGCTGGAATTAACTAACTAAAATTATTTCAAACATGGAATTTGTTCTAACATAAAGGTGACAAATGTGGTTTCAAATTTCCATTTAAAGGCAATTCAATCGTCTAATCAAGGTTCAATTGTTCATCAGTTTAAATTCAATTGTCCAATGCTTGAAGCAATTCAATTGTCCAATTGAAGACAAAAACAATTATATAAGATGGAGGCACAAAAAGTATATGCAAAAGTGTATATATGATATACCTATTGCTTTTGATATAAACAAATTATTAGTACATGATTAGTGCTCAAAGTGCAATTTCAACCCTATATTAGATAGGTTTTTGAGCATGATCATTAATCATGTCATTATACCACCAGTGTTCAAGTCATCTTAGTAACACTTATGCCATTTGAGGGTGTTTGGTTGTTTTGTAGGTGTTTGTGCACTTTTTAGAATTCAATCTCAATACAAAGGATGAATCATGAAGTTGGAATTTCAAGTCTCACATCAACCAGCCCTAGAATCAATGAGAAACCAAGGCAAAGTGAAGAAAATTTGATGCATTGAAGGCAGAAGAAAATGGAAGAGAAGCAAGAGGAATAAGGCAATGGAACAAAGAGCCGCAGATTCCGTGCATTTCGCTAGTTAGCTAAATCGCAACTCCTGGGGCCGAAATCGATGCCTCGCCATGCTTTGTACTACGCAAACCGCCTTCAAACTTGGTGAATTACATCCTTGTCCTATAACTAGCCTTCAGTTGCTAGGCTTTTGGTATTTTCATACCTTGAGGAGGCCTATAAATACCCCTCATGTTTTGTAATAAGAGGAGGTGGAGAGGAAGAAAGACAAGTTTTTGGTGATTTGTAAGTTTTCATTTACTGCTTTTGTAAATAAATTGTTTTATTTTTAAGTTTTGCTTTTATTTTCTCTTCTCTCTTCTTTCTCTCTTTCTTTCTTTCACTTTCCGTTACAAATACACCTCTTGAGGATGATAACTCAAGAGATGTTATTAAGCCTTCCCTTTGGAAGAGGAAGGAAGCTAGCTGGCAAAGGTTTAAGCATGTCATCTCTCATGTACTAAAAGCTACGGGTAGTGTATTTATGGCCCTTATCTTCAAAAACTCGCCTGCATAACATAGGATGTTATTGTCTTTGGGCTACTTACTTCCATGCTTTTAGATCCAGCATTTAGTGACAGTATCGGGCTCTTTAGATGGTCCTTACTTGCTTAAGGAGGTAATATTCACATGTTGGGGTTCTTCAAATTGTGGTTAAATAACATTTGCTTTTATTGTTTCTTGCCAATACTTCATGCTTTTGCGGTTCAAAGGTTTCCTGGGTGAGAGATGCACCGTGGATTCTTCTTTAGATGGTCTTTACTAGCCTAGGTCAATATCATGCTTTAGGTTCAAGGCTCCTGTGAGAGATGCACCGATTCTTTAGATCTCACGAGCCTCTAAAATGATAAAAGAATGTTAGGTTTTGGAAACAAAAGGGGCCATAACTACATCCCGTGTTGACTCACATAGGAGGATAAAACCCCGAGGGACATGTGTTTGCCCTAGCTTGCCAAGTTAGTGACCTAAATCTTCAAAGTAAATTTCTTCACAGTTAATTTCCCCGCTTAACTTTCGCTTACACTTCCTCGTTTTCAAACCATTCCCCGTTAACGACCCCAAAGAGTCCAAATAGAAAGCCTTACCTTCATGCCCTAATGCAAACCATTTTATGAAGAAAACCCATCCCCGTGTTCAATTCTAGACTACTATACTGGGTAGGCAGTTTGACCACGTTGTAGGAGCCTTATATTCTTTCTCTCTTTCTCCTTTCTCCTCCTTTCTACAACACCTCCAAGCGCGATGACAACTGAGACAGCACAAAACCACTTCCTTCTTAAAGTAAAAGGTCACGGGGTAAGATCTTTAGGGCTGTTGGTGGTTCCCCTGCTTTTCATGTTGCAGGTAGTATTTATGGTCTTTATATTCAAAACTTAGTTGCATAACATGGGATGTTATTGTCTCGCCAATACTCCATGCTTTGTGTCCAAAGTGTTCGGTGAGAGATGCAATCGTGGTTCTTAGATGGTCCTTACTTGCCTTCCGAGGTAATATTCACATGTTAGGGTTCTTCAAATTAGGTTAAATAATACTGACTTTTATTATTTTGGCCAATACTTCCATGCTTTAGGATTCAAAGGTTCGTTAGATAATCGTGATTCTTAGATGGTCTTTACTAGCCTCAAAATGATAATGGAATGTTAGGTTTTAAACTAAAAGGGCCATAATCGCATCCCGTATTGACTCAGCTTAGGAGTTGTTTCATGGGTGAGGTTTGCAGTTAGCCAGATCCGGTTATGCCATGGACGCATGTCATAACACGAGAAATTAACCCGGGGACTCTCGCTAGCCTAGATCTTAAACTCCTGGCCTACCGCTTTCAAGGAGTCTTTTTTTTTTCTTATTTTTCTCATTTTTATTTTCGGGCCGCAAACCATCCACTTAACTTCGCTTTTTTTAGTCATTCGGGCCAAACCACTTCCCCGTTTTTTAACCAAACCCCAAAAAATCCAAATTTAATTCACCATTTGATTTCACTTAAATCATTTGTACGAAGAAAGTCCATCCCCTTGTTCGACCTCAGACTGCTATGTCGTTAAAAAGAGGGGTCGACTACTACAGCAGGAGGAACCACTGACAGTAAATTTTGTTGATTCCGCCACCCATCGTACTAATCAGTACATGCATACCAAAGCTAAATGATACAAAAATATCACGCCTACTATGGCTAATACATGAATCCTAATCAAAATTGTAGGCAGCTGATAAAGCCGGTAACTATACAAAATCATAAAGAAACCTAACCACCTTCACCGGTGGTGGTGGTCCGTGGATCGCTGGCCGGGCCGCAAAACACATCCAAAGATGCAGATGTCGCCGTCGAGGGCTCCTCCCTCTCGATCCGGAACACTCAGGAAGACCAGTGAGTCAAGGTTAACTGGGTCAGCAGCATGGAGTGACACCGAGTCAACCTCGATCCCTGCCGCCTGCGGTAGTCGTTTTAACGAGCATATAGCATCCATCACACCGCTTATCTCTCGAGTCGGGCGTGAACATACTCGTGAATGGTGCTCGAGCAGGATGGGCCATGTAACTGAGCGCGGCCGCAGATGTGGTATGTGAGGGGAGCGGAGGGGACATCCGCGGAGCCGGACTCCTCCCCGTACTCGGGCCTCAGGCGCCATATCGCCCCGCGGGGAGTCCCCGACCACTGACGGGTACCTCCTCGGTCCCGTTGTCTGAGGTGGAAAGATACCGGTATGGTCACCCGCTTCTAATCGATGTAACCAGAGGGCATCGAACTTTCATCTCAATCCTCTGGCCCGGAATCCCATATGCTCGAGAACCTGGCGTATAGTTCCCGTGACGTTAGAAGGAAGATTCCCTCTCGTCAGACCAGTCCTTCCGGTGGACCTTCTCTCAATGCATCAAGGAGGTCATCACCACCGTAGGGATCAATCCAATATCCCTCCGAGATCCAGAAGAGCCTCCAAGATGGCTCCTCCGGGCTGCACATAATGCTATAGCGGGAATAATCGTCCGGAATAAATGGTCGACCAAGAACATCCGAGGCTGAGCCGCTCCGAAAAGTAATCGGTCCGGAACCGTGGTGTCTCGCCTGATCGAACCATCTCACGTTGAGTCGGGTGGGCCCAATCTCTATAACCCTCTGCATTGGCCGGCGGTATACGCAGGCCTAAAGCTGCTGATATATCGGCCACTCTGAGTACTCCGCGGCGATCATCGATAGAGAACTGAAGCTCACTCGGACCATCTGCTCCTCGAGATGCCAATGAGCGATAAACCCAAAGACCACTGCGGGTGGGACACACGCCCGCCCATGAAGGCCAGTAGAGAATAATCCTCAATCAACCTCATAGAATCCCTAAACCTGGGATCAGCCCTCAGCGCTAGGACGTCGTAGAATGACTCCTGATGAAAGTCTCACGGAGCCGCATATCCCCCTAACGTGGGTTCCTCACAACACCGGCCTCCCGATCCCGAGGCAAAGCGATAAATCGTGAGGTGATGGGATGTGAAGCCCAGCAGACACTGGTGATGGCTGAGGCTCGGGAGGAGGTGATGACTCGCCTCGGGCCCGATGTGGCTCGCTGGAGGGCCGCCCTCCTAACTCTCCGAGGCACGTGACGGGGCCCCGGTCCCATCCTGTCTCGGTCACGAATCCCGAGGCTCCTCGTACGCTTCTGGGACCGTGATGGTAACGAGTCGGATCGAGCCGGGGCCTCTCACTGGTGTATTGAATCGACCACGTCAAGGCGACCCACCCCGAAAGTAATGCACTCATATCCGAAATCAATAAAACTGGAAGCGAGGCTAAGCTCCACCGACCGATGTCGGGGTTCAGGTAGTGTTTCCGGCAAAGTGGGAATGACTATAGGCCTGCAGCAACTCAGCCGCTAAAATCAAGGCTCGGGCGCACGGCAAAGGGCTTCGCCAAAGCTCGTGAGGCCGCATATTACGGCTGGCGCAAGCCCGGCATGTGCTGAATGACCAGGCTCAACCTGTGTGTGCGCAGCTAGTGCGAACGAGCACGTTGGTCAGAAAGGCTCAAATGATCGTGGTAGTGAACAGGAATGCACAGGCAGGGGCAGAGAAGCGCAGGCTTCGGGCAGTATCGCTCACACGGCCCAAGTAGAGATCGGAGTGGCTCTAATCTGCCGGGCAAAGTGGAGCGTGATCTGGGCAGGAACCACTACTGGCCGCAGAGCAAGCAGGATGGCTCAAGAAACGGCTAAGAAGTGACTGTGGTTTCGCTATGGGAGGAATATGAAGTGAACTAATGGCCAACCCTCCCGTGTTTAACAGGTTTTCGCAGCCGAAGGGTCCACCCATACCATTTTTCGCTATTTCCAGCGACTCGCCTAAACCTCGTTTCAATTATCTCAGAATCAAATTTCAAGAGTTATATATTGATACTATAAGAAATTAAAAAATTTATAATAAGAATTATTATATAAAACTGTAATTAAAATTTAATACAAAATACCAGTATGTATACAAATTACTAAATATGGAAAACTCGTTAAGTTAAAAAATTTTCAAAAAAATAAAATAACCAAAAGTATAAAATCGACCGATTAAATCAAAAGCAAAATGTTGGAACTGAAATTCGGTTTTGGGAACACCAAACCAGTTTAATTTCAAAATTTTTCTCAAGGAGGGTCAAGGAGAATGATCTCTAACCCTCACAGAAGAGCCTCACACCCCATAGTGTCAAGTGTCCAATTGCTGGACTCCGTCCTCGCTGATGGATTTCGAATTGACTCAATCAAGCTTGCAAGGTGTCAAGGCGTGACCAATATCTCTTCATCTCCTTGGCTGCCTATTCCTTGCAATTCCTGGACACTTTGTTTTCCTGCATGCTGACCATTTGAAACAACTTCATCAGAAATTTGATTTTCATTAAGTTTATGTTTGTTGTTCAAATGAAATATGTTCAACTCCTGCAAGGTCATGTTACCAAAGGTAAGTCAGATGACTCCACCCTGCCAGCTTGATGATTGCATTGGCTATGGCCATAAATGGTCTTCCTAAGATGATTGGTACATGATTGGGTTCACTTGCTATTGGCTCAGTGTCAAGCACCACAAAATCTACTGGGTAGTAGAATTTGTCGATCTTTACCAAGACATCCTCAACTATCCCCTTAGGGATTTTTACTGATCTATCGGCCAATGATAGTGTGATGTTGGTAGGTTTAAGTTCACCTAGACCTAACTGCTTGTATTAATGTATCACGGCAATAGGTTCACACTGGCTCCTAAATCAAGTAATGATTTGTCTATGCAATTCCCACCAATATTTACCGAAATTGTGGGAGATCCCGGATCCTTACATTTGACTGATTCCATTTTGGATTATGGCACTGACTTGTTCAAGAAGAAATGCCTTTTCTCAATGCCTAATCCCTTCTCTTGACCATGTGCAAAGATCTTTCTAAAAATTTTGCATAGGCAGTGAACTTCTTTATTATGTCCAAAAGAGGTATGTCAATCTTCACCTCGTCTCTTGGGGACTTCTAAGATACTTGCTCGGGATGTCTTTTATCGTCTAAGTGCCTCGTGGAAATGGAGGTGGCATACAAGGTTCATTGAATCCTCTCTTCAGAAAATGTGTTCACTCCACTCTTCCGTCTCCCGCTTCTTCAATGTAGTTTAGGCACAATGATTAACCTCTTTCCACTGTAAGATACAGCTTCACCCCATCCATTCCCGACCGCTGATGATCCCACCATGGATTCCCTTTGGGTTTGGTAATCGATTGGGAAGGGAACTCTTCCTTTCTTGTACCTCCAAAGAACTTGTTGATCTGGTGATTGAATACTGTAGATTATCAATTTTCTCGGTTCAAAGGTTTCAGCCCATCTATTCTCTTGTTCAAAGGTACTTTCTACAAGATCAATCCTTTGTGCCGCTGCACACCTTCTTTTTGCTCTTCCACAAAGTTGTTTACCAATTTACTAAATTTAAATGGCTTGTTCCATTGGAGATGAGGATGGTGGTGGTTGTGGTTGAAATTGGGAACCAAACTGTGGTTTCAGCACCCGGGGTACATAGCAGTTGGGTCAGAAAGGTTAGGTGATCTCTCCAATTGGAATTGTAGGTATTTCCCATATGGGGCATTGGGTTGTAGGCTTATATTGTCAAGGCAAAAGATTTGCACATTCCGATCAAATCCTTCATTGAAGGGGCCATAGGACACCGTTTCACTGATGCAATGTGGATTGAAATTGCATGTGGATTGGCTTGTGCAGGATTTTCGGGCCACGCCCGCACTTCATGGAGCCTTTTCCAAGCTCCTCCACTTTCCTATTACGGTTGAAATTTAGCTTCTCATTTCTATGTCCTCCGGCAGCAGAGCAATCCCCTCTTAGGGTTGGCGAGAGGGCCTCTATTAACATTTCCCAGTTTGGCCTAATCCCAACCCTTAGAAGTTTCAGCCACAGTTTAAAAAATCCATGGCTTCACAAGATGCTTACTTAGAAAGTCTCCACATGGTTTCCAAAAGTTGCCTCATGGCAGAGACATACCACCATAGAAATGGTTTACCAGCATCCATGTATCAAACCCATGATGAGGGCATGCACTGATGGTCTCCATAAATCTCTCCCAACACTGATAAAACCTCTCACCATCTTGAGCTGAAAAGGTATAAATTTGTCTTTTCAAATTATTGGTCTTATGAGCACTGAAGAACTGGGAATTTATCAAGAACTCAAATTTCAATTTCTAATGGTTCTAGCTCTCAAGAGGTCAGCCACCTTGGCCCTTGGCTTTTAGGGTTAGTGGAAACGCGCCTTTTAGCTTAAGCAAATCCATGTCCATCATTCCTTCCTTAAAGGTAGTATTACTTCTCAAAATCCCTAATATGAGGTATGGATTTTCATTTTCCATACTACATGCTAGGGGAGTAGGGTACTGGCAGTGGCCTCACCTGCTACTTCTTCAGCAGAGGTACAATGCGTGAAGGGCACTAACTCTAGGAGGGTGGATGGTCCTATGGTTCTATAGGCGCTGATTCATTGGGACTCACGACTCGGGCCGTTTCGCAAAGGATACATGGACCGGGGTGTACACTGACTTCACTGCTTTGGTCAATTTGTGTACTGATTCTCTGCAGTCTACCTGAAGTGTCTCTATCCCACTGGAGCATAAACATCTGTTACACAATTTCAGAGACAACAAAGAGCACAACAGAACTTGGCAAAAAGATTAGGGTTAGCTAAAATAAAATCGACTCAGATGAAAACAAAAACAGCTAAGTTATCGCAAAGTGATGCAAACTTGCGTGCCATCGCGAATCAAGTTACAAAAAGAGCAGTAAGGTTACTTCACTTGTAATGATATCATAAGTACACTTCAACTTATCAAACGTGGTTTACACTACTCGTGAACGGCGCCATTTAATTCGTACTACAGAGGGCTTGGTTTAATCAACAAAATTTATATACCTGTTCTCCTCCTACCGCCAGAAATAAGCCATCAGCAAGATAGCTGGGTCTAGTGGTCGAACACGGATGGGTTTTCATCCTAGGAATGATTTGGGTACAAGTGTAAAATTGCAAGGCTTTTTATTTGGACTTTTGACGTTTCAAAAACATGAGTAGTTTGAAAACCTAATAACCTGTAAAGACTTAAAGAGATGTGAAAGGCAACTTTGAAGATTTAGGTCACTAACTTGATAATATAGTAAGCAAACAAGTGTCCTCGTTTATCCTCGCATTATGACAAGCAACCTATAGTCCAAGCTATAACTGGACTTTGCTTAATTACAAATCCTAACTCCAGAATCACCATATTTGAGTCAACATGTAACATGCATCTACAAATTTTCTTCGCCTTAAACTAATGATTCAACATCATTTCAGCATCAGAAAGACCATCTAAAAACCATACATCTAGCACAGCATACAATGTATCCTAAAGCATGGTAAGTATTGGCCAAATTAATGACATTAAATGATATTCAACCCTAGTTTGGAGAAGATGGGAGCCATAACACAAAGACTTAGTATCTAACACATGAGGACAATCAGAATCGCCTCCCACAACCAAGCTAGCTACCTTCCTCTTCAGGGAAGAAAAGAGGCTTAGCCAAGCATCTCTTGAGTTGTCATCCTCGAGAGGGGTGCAGCCTAGAAAATAAGAGAAAGAGGAGAGAGAAGAGAGAAAAGCAAAACCCTAACTGAGCTACAAGATATTTACATAAAAATGAAAATGTGCCCAAAAGATTTCTCTCCAATTTCTTGCTTAGGGTTACAAAAACTATGGGGTTTCTGAGATAGCTACCCATTTATGTGAAACTGCCAAAGCCTAACATTTGGCTAAAATTAGGGACAAGGAGTAATACACCAAATGAAGTCGGTTTCATTAATTAAAAGATAATATGTGCTGAATTTCATATAATGTGGCTCACATAAAATTTGTTAATAAAATTTCATTAGGTAGCGAAATCACCAAGAGATAGCGAAATCAAAATCGCTTAGGCATTGGCACTACATAGCTAAATTTCGCTTAGCGAAATTTTTAGGTGATAACTAAACTGGATTTTTTCATTTAGAACAAGGTAGCGAAATCCTCGTCTAGTTTAAATTACAATTTCGCTGTGATTGCAATTTTCAAAGAATCCCAAATGAAATTTTCGCAATCTTAGCGAAATTCTCTGAATTGCTGGGATCTTCACCGCATTGTCACTCCATTCCTCTTCGCATTGATTTACTACTTTGCCTTCATTCTATCTTTGATTTTCGTATGTTCGATACGGGATAATTGAGTTCCTGACCTTCATGGTTCACTATGTCTCGATATATCGAACTCCCAAAGTACGCAAAAAACCTGCAAAACAACAAAAATAACTCCTAAACGCATAAGCGATACTAAGAACACCGAACACTTCAATTGGCATAAATTGATATGATTAGTGCGCAAAAAGCACTCAAACCTATCCGATATGGCTCAAATAGCACTTTTGGGTACTAATCACTGCATACTGCTAGCTGATTATGTTTCCAATGCAGAAGCAGTGGCTTGTCCAAGGAATGATGCTAATACAATAGGGAGCTTTGCAAAGAAATATTTTGAGCATTTGAAACACCTTAACTATCATTAGTGATGGGGAACCCATTTGCAAACAAAATATTTTGCAAACTCATGAGCGGTGTATAATCAAGCATAATGAGTCTAGCTTATCATCCCCTGCACTAATGGACAAGCAGAAATTTCCAAATGTGGAGATTAAAAGAATACTTGAAAAGACCTGTGAGCCTGCCAGAAGGATTGGTCTTCCAAACTTGATGATGGCCAAGACAGGACTGCATACAAAACTCCCATTGAATGTTCCTATTACAGAATTGCTTTGGCAAACCATGTCACCTACCTCTAGAATTGGAATACAAGGCAATGTGGGCCATCAAGAAGTTGAACCCGATTTTAAACTACAAGGAAGAGAGATTGCTCCAAATGTCCGAACTGAAGAATCGAGAATGAAGCCTATGATAATGCTAGAATCTACAAGGATAAGACAAAGAAAATGACATGATCAAATGACCTTTCGAGGAAAGAGTTCAGAGTGTGGGAACGTTCTACCGTTTAATTCTAGACCGAAATTGCCCCAGAAAGTTGAAATCCAAATGGAGTGGCCATACACAAAGGTGTCAAGCAATACATCGGAGCAAAGGATAATAAGGACTGAAGATCGAGAAGAATTCAAAGTCAATGGACAAAGACTGAAGCATTATCTAAGGTGAAGGAAGGAATGGAAGAGCCCAAAGAAAGTTATCTGTAGCGAAGAATAACCAAACAACAAGTCCAAATAAGGACTCTCAAACGAGCGCTGATGGAGGCAACCCATAGAAAATTTAGTTTATGTATTTAGATTTTGAATTTTTTTGCAGTCATTTGCTTCTTGATTGTCTTTCATATAAAGATAGATTTAATTTTGAGAAGTTAATTGTAGTTTAATTAAATTCTGAATCATGCAAGATGTCATAAGGTCAAAGACATGAGTGAGAAAAGCAACCCAGGACACTTCCAAAGAACTCGTTAAATGTCTCGACATGAACAAAGGGGGTAACTTTCTCCTAAACCAAACCTCGTGAAATATGAGGAATTGCTTGCTGAATTTCTCTGATTGAGATGCTCGAATAAATGTCTAAAGGAGAATAGGATTAATAAAGGAATTTAAGTTTTTGAGGATCATTAAACTAAGGGCATAGGTCGCGACATAAACAAAACTTGAAATGCAAGGTCACGACACGGGGTAAAGCAATACCTAAAATTTGTTATGTCGCTGACAAACCTTAGTATGTCGTGCGACATAAAGAGGGTCAAAGCAACTACTCACTTTCTTAAATGCCCAAAACTAATGTCTTAAATAAAAATGAGGCGAAATTGATGTTGCGACAAGTGAATTTAATGAAATAATAATCACTTTAAAACTCGATTGAATTGCAGTAACCGTCGAGAACCTTTTCCCACTCCCGCCTTCACTTTCCGTAAACCGCTCATCCTCCTTTCCTTCCCGATTCTAAATTTCGAAAACCCTAGCTCTCAAAAATCTTCGTAAAATCTTCACTCCTATGAAGGGCTCGTGCTAATGTCGCTGGCTGTCGGGTCCATGCTTGATTTTTGTCACGTGGTGATTTCTGGCCGATCAATCGCTCGCAAAGGGTGACCAAGATTCAACTGCACCACTTGTTTTTACTTCCTTTAAACACGTCTTGCAATTTATGGGCAGTTCGCTTCTCTACATGCTGACCAATTGAGCAGGCTTCATTTCTTCCTTCCTCATCACCTTCCACTGGTTTATGCTTGTGATTCAAGTGAAATATGTTGAGCTCCAATGTCATGTTGCCAAAAGTGAGTTGCATGACTCCATTTCGGCAATTGATAATTGTATCGCGTGCCAAAAAGGGTCTTCTCCTGGTGATAATTGGTACATGATTGGGCCTACTTGCATCAGTCGTGAGTTTGCCACTCACAAAGTCTACCGGTAGTAGAATTTGTCTACCTCACCAACACATCCTCTCAACTATTCCTCGAATCTTCACTCCGATCTATCCGCCAATGACAAAGTGATGTTGGTAGGTTTGAGTTCATCAAACCTAATCAAGGCTTATACACCGAAAGCATGGCAAACAGGTTACACCGCCGCCAAATCGAAAGCAATGCCTTATCTACGCAAGTCCCTCCAATGTCAATGTAAATCGCGGGATCCTGATCCTTGTATTCGACTGGCCCTGGGTTTAGATTATGGCAGTAATCGACTTGCTCGGACTAGAAGGCTTTCTTCTCATTGCCCAATCCCTTTTTGATTGTACAGAGATCCTTCAAAAACTTTGCATAGGCAGGGACTTGTTGATGAACTTAAAAGTCATCTATTTTTAATCCATTTTTCCTGCTTGATTATCTGAAAGGAATAATTAATATGTAAATATAAAGAAACCCACCAATTTGTTATTAGCAGGAGTGTGAAAGAAAGAAGAAAAAAGGTGAGAAAAATGCAAAGAATCGTGGAGTAAAATGCGTAAATGGCAGCATAAATGAAAGCAAATTGGTAACTAATGTCATAGCTACGCACAAATTATTTATGCAGGTCGCGACATCAGGAAAATTTGAAGGAAATTTGAGGCAGGTCGCGACAGGCATCACAAGTTAGGCAACTGAGGACTAAATCCGTAGACTTAAGGAATGATGTCACGATAGTGAAGGTCGATGTCGCGATGTGCGGATGGAGGTCGGACAAGAGAAGCACCTCGACGCCTATGACGATTCAAAAGATGAAACCGCTTATTTGCCGTTGTCGCGACAGGACCGACGTCATACACCAAAAGCAACCAGTTGAAGCCTCCAGAGACCTAAGTCGATGTCGCGACAAGAGATCGATGTCACGACACCAGGAACGACCAGTTCAAAATTGTAAAGACAAGAGGTTGAGGTCGCGACATCAGGAACACCAGTTGAAGCCTCCAGAGACTAAAGTTGATGTCCCGACAAGAGATCGAGGTCGCGACATGAGACTTGCTCAGTTGAAGGTTGTAGAACCTAAGTTGATGTCGCGATAAGAGATCGATGTCGCGACACTAGGAACACCAGTTGAAGCCTCCAGAGACTAAAGTTGATGTCGCGACAAGAGATCGATGTCGCGACACTAGGAGCGACCAGTTCAAAGCTGCAGAGCCATAAAGTGATGTCGCGACAGGACATTGATGTCGCTGACATCAGGAACCAGCAAGAAAGCCGCAAAGATACGAGCTGATGTCGCGACAGGGATCGATGTCGCGACATCGTGAACGAAGAGTTGAAACCGTGGAGCCATGTAGTGATACGTCGCGATGAGGACTGACGCCGCGACATCGTGGACGCACTACAAGAAGATTGCGCCTAAACTGATGTCGATAAGGGATTTGAGGTCACAATTCGAGCAAAGAACATGGGCCGCCACTTGGAAATCCACAAAGACTGTGACGAATTAGGGCCCAACTTAACTCTGATAGAATACTAAGTCGCTAACAATGTAAAAGCAAACTAAGATTTGAAAGAGAGATTTATGTCAAGGCCTGCGTATTTTTATTATTTTATTTTATTTTCTTTTCTTTTATTTTCTTTTCTTCGTTTTTTTTCTTTCCATTTTAGTTTCGACAGAGTAGTTTCAGATTGCTCTCATTCGATTCAACTTTAGCCGTAGCGATTTAGTCGAACGCAGATTTATATTTCTTATCATCACCTGCTGTTTGAATTGCATAAATTTTGATTTCGAACACCCAGCTTTCGACACAAAGGGTTTACTTGATCTAGCCAATGTATGGTATAATTCAATAATTTTAGGAAGCCCATCTCCATTGAATTGACGCATTGGTTAAATAATCTTTCCTGCGGTATTTTATTCATTTTAGCTGAACTTCAGATGTTAAATCGACTTGCTGGTTTTGCTTGTATCTTGGAATTGATCCCAATTTCAGTCTCTTGTACCCATAACGAGGTTGTTACACTTCGATTTCCGTGAGGCCCTCCTTGACGATTACTGCAGAAGGCATTCCCGAGCAAGAAACAATTTCGAAGGTATTTGAACTTGATATTGCCGATCTAATGCACCCCAGATATTTAAATCAATACTCCTTCTCACTTGTAACCTAGAATGAGTTGAGTGAGTTATTAATTTGGCACATGTGAGTTCACCTCAATTCAAATAAAGGAATTCGATCCCGTGTTGGGCAAGAATCTAATCAAAGAAAGAGTAAGCTTGTTCTAATTTTGAGGATGAGGAACCAAGATAGTGGCAAACCTCAGCAATGTCTAATTGAAGGAGTTTCAGTTCCAGAATACCCATGTTGTGGGTATGAAGTATTGAGAAAGAAAAACACCTTAACAAGGCTACGAGGATTTGTAAGTAGTTATCTCACCCTCTCTCAGGTTCGAGAAACAGCTTAAGGTGAGATGATGAACTGTGGTGGTTTGAGAGGTCCAGTCACACACTATATTAATCCTTGACTAGTTTTTAAAGATCCGTGAGTTCAAAAACAAAAGTTACGCATGCATCGTGAGGAATTGATTCTTCACAATACTAGATTATTCAATGCTTCCTTTAGAGATAAATCATAAATCTAAATTTGTTATTTGAAATTTCAATCTTCAATTCATTTGTTATTCAATCATTTTTTTTTACATCATTATTTTCAAGCTTTCAAAGCAAAATCTCATTATCGTAATCTCACCCAAATAGTATGGAGCTAAGAAGGTAATGATCAAAATTCTCGAGATCTCCTGTGATCGATATCCGACTTAAATCCATTTTATTACTTGTCCACCGCGCACTTGCAAGATAACGGATCAAAAACCACACGAAAATGGTTTTCTTACAAAAATATCTTTTAATCGACATGATAGTAAAAGAAACTAACACTAAGTTTAATGGTTTATCTACTCGAGGATTGTATACAATGTCCTTGGATAATAAGTCTTAAATTTGAATAGGTGTCTTGATCCATAACAATTTATCGATGTTATCTTAATAAGTTTTATGGCATTATTGCCAGGGATTAGTTAATAGTCTTTTGGCAACAATGTTATAAATTTGTACATGTGTAATGGTCCACCAACGCCTTCCGATGATGGGGGTTCAAGAATCTTCTTCCAATTCTCCCTTCCCATCATCCATTTCCGTGAATGATAGTTTTTGGAATCATGACCTGAATTGGTTTGTTTTCCGACCTTATTCATTCCATACGCCCCGTATTTGCACCCTTTGAACTCGGTTTTTCCTCATTCCTCCTTTTCCTTATTTTTACTGTTCATTCTTTCTGTGTCTTCCCACCCTTTTATAGTGACCTTGATTCTCTTAGGAATGAAGAAGCTCTTAATTCTCTTTTTAATATTTCCGAATGAATTAAATGCAATTTTTCGGATCTGAGCGCCCTGGCTATTTCCAACAGGAGATTTTTAAGAAAGAATGAGGAAAACTTGAAGGAAGTTTTGACTGCTTCTATGAGAGGCATCAATTTCTTGAATTCTTCTGCTCGAAACACGCGGACTGCAAACTCGACTTTAATTCAGCTGGCTTCTCGCTCCCAGACATTGTCAGCTTTAGTCAAGGGGTTGAAAACGATGAACGCAGAAGTAGAAAAGTTGGAATGAATTGAAGATGATTGGAAATTGGAATGGAAGTTGGGCTCAATGTCATGGATCACATATGGGGGTCAGATATTAAATTTCGAGTATCTTAACAATGATTTTCAATAAATTCTATCTTTAATGTTGAGATGTCAAATGAAACAGTTTAAAACCTATTTTTATTGAGATTTGACAATTCGTCGCGAACCTAAAATTTTGTCGCGATCATGGCGTGGTGTCAACCTCACTTCACCGCTAATTCGCTCCTCTAACTTATCAAGCTCAATGTCCAAATTTTCGGTCACACTTCCATGAATTGATGTTGTGTGACTTAAATCTGTATAAGCTTCAAAATCTATGTTGCGACCTGAAATTTTCTCATCATAATTATATTCATTTCTATCCCGTTATGCTTAGATGTTTATCATGACCAATAAAATTTCCAGGTCTCCTTGAACAATTAAATTCACAGCAATTTCAATTCACCAAATCCAATTAAAACAAATACAATTGAATTCATATTCATCATTCAAATATTCAACTAATACATTCACTATGCATCAGATTCAAAATTGAAGCATAAAAAAGGCAAAAATTTCACCCAAACTTTCAATTATGCTATATCGGAGACAAAATTTAAATAAATTCAAGAAGAGTATACGCCTTTGCCTCTTTTCAGATCGAAGCTGATCACAGATGTTCCTCCTTTCACATTCTTATTGTCCTGCAAAACTAAAAAAGTTTACTTAATCTTCAAGCAGTAATGAATAAATTACACAAAGCTATCAAAAACTTTCACAGAAAAAGAATAAGGGAAAACTTAAAACAAACTGATGTGGATTGCCTTCCACAATGCTACTCAATTTTTAGTCTTTAGCTGGACTTGCTACTACTATATTTTTGTTTCTTCAAATTTTCTCATTCAGAACTAGGAGTCATTCTTCCATTTGCACATTCTTCCAAGGTAGTGCTTTAATCTGACCATTAACTTGAATTCTCATGATTAAGGGCTCTGCGCCACCGCCCAAAGGTTGTACTTCCCGACACTCACCGTATGTGAGTCCACTGCATTCGATTTGCTTTCCTAGAAAGAGTTTTAGTCTGGAGTTAAACAACAGGACTTGATCTCCTGCTTTAAATTCTTTCCTCAAAATCCTTTGATCATGCCATTTTTTTGTTTTATCCTTGTAGATTCTGGCACTATCATAGGCTTCATTCCTCAACTCTTCCAATTCATTTATCTCGAGGTTTCTCTTCTCTTTAATGTACTTTGAAATCAAAATTTAGCTTCTTGATTGCCCACATAGCTTTATATTCTAGTTCAAGAGGAAGGTGGCAAGGTTTTCCAAAGACAAGGTCACACAGTGGACATTCCAATGGGAGTTTTAATACTATGTATGCCTGTGAGTGCATCATCAAGTTTTAGGAGACCACCCTTATGTCAGAGCTACGCTTTTTCAAGAATTTTCTTTATCTCCCTGTTGGAAATTTAAGCTTGCCCATTTGTTTGAGGATGATAAGCCAAGCTCATAATGTGTTTGATACCATATCTACCCATGAGTTTGTTAAACACCTTATTTGTAAAGTGGCTTCCTCCATCACTGATTATAGTTCTAGGTGTCCCAAATCTGCTGAGAATATTTCTTTGTAAAAATCCCACAACTGTGTTAGCATCATTTTTAGGACAAGCTGTTGCCCCAATGATTAGTGCCCAAAAAGTGCTATTTTGAATTCTATTTATTATAGGTTTTGAGTGCTTTTTGTATACTAATCATTATAATTAACCTGATTTACACATTAAGGTCCCTACTATTCTACTGATCGCATTTTGTACAAATTTACGCTCATGAGCTAATCAGATACAACATTGCTGAGTCGATCCAAACATGAAGAATTCGGAGTCAAACTCAACATCATGGTGATCAGAGGACCAAGAGGAAAGAAGAGCATAAAATAGAAGAAAATTAAGCAGGAGCAATGGAACAAGGTCAGGAAATTTCGTTTGTCGGAATTCTCGCCATCATAGCTTAAAATTACTGTGCATAGCGAAAATTTCAATTTTCGCTATGACTGAATTTTCACTATGATAGCGAAATTTCTCTATCATAGAGAATTTTCGCTATGATAGCGAAAATCACCGTGCATAGCGAAAATTGTCTGCTCCTGTTTTTGATCAAAACGACTCCCTTTTTGGTTTTTCTCCTTTCTACCCTTGTAATAGCTTTTGTTTTGGTTTGTTTTTGTAATTTCCTTGCTCGAAATGTGATATAAGCTAGAGTCAAGGTTTGTAAATAATCAATCAAGTCGGTAATAGCTTTGAGAAGCTTTACCGATTAGTGCCCAAAATGTGCAATTTCAACCCTATATTAGATAGGTTTTGAGTGCTTGCGCATTAATCATGTCATTTATACCAATTGAAGTGCAAGTTACCTTAGTAACACTTATGCCATTTAGAGGGTGTTTTTGGTTGTTTGTAGATTTGTACACTTATGGAGTTCAATCTCAATACAAATGATCAATCATGAAGTTGGAATTCAAGTCTCAGCAATTAAACAACCCAAGAATCAATGAGAAAACCAAGGCAAAGTGAAGAAAATGAGATGCAGTTGAAGACAGGATGAGAAGCAAAGAGGAACAAAGACTAATGGAATAAGAGTCGTTAGGAGAACTCACATTTCGCTTAAAGCCTAATAAATGCAATCACTAACGAAATTTTCTAGCGCCACATGCTTGTAATTAATGCAAATCGACTTCAATTTTTGGTGTATTACTCTTTTGTCCATTAACTTAGCCTAGTTGTTAAGTTTTTGGTATTTTCATACCTTGAGGAGGCCTATATAAGCCCCTCTTGTTTTGTAACCTAAAAAAGGATTCATCATCTTGGGAGAATAATTTTGTAAGTTTTTATTTTTGCAACAAAGCCCTTTATTTTAGTTTTTGCTTTCTTTCTCTCTTCTCTCTCCTTCTTTCTCTCCCTTTTCTACATGCCAAACACCCTCCAAGGATGACAACTTGGAGGATGAGCTGCCAAAACCACTTCCTTCTTGAAGTAAAAGGTCAGCTGGGGTAAGATCTTTAGGTTGTCGGTGGTTCCCCTGCCATGTTGCGTAGTGTATTTATGGCCCTTACATTTTCAAAACTTAGTTGCATAACATGGGATGTTATTGTCTTCACAATACTTCCATGCTTTAGGTCCAAAGTGTTCTAGTGAGAGATGCAATCGTGGTTCTTAGATGGTCCTTACTAGCCTCTCGAGGTAATATTTACGTTGGTGGTTCTTCAAATTGTGGTTAAATAACATTTACAAGCTATTGCTTTTGGCCAATACTCTCCATGCTTTAGAATACTGTGCTCGGGTGAGAGATGCACTGTTATTTTTAGATGGTCTTTACGAGCCTCAAAGAATGATAATGGAATGTTGTGGTTTTAACTAAAAAGGCCATAATCGCATCCTCGTGTCGACTCAAATAGGAGTTGTCAACCCGTGGAGCTCTGGGCTAGCCTAGGATCTTAAACCCGTACCTACCGCTTCAAGAAGTTCTCTTTTCTTATTTTTTCTTGATTTTATTTCGCTTGCAAACTACTACTTAACTTTCAGCTTTTTCTACTATTTAGTTTTCAAACCACTGCTTAACCAAACTCTGAAAATCCAATGTGACCACCATGGATTTCACTCAAATCATTTGTAATGAAGAAAACCCATCCCCGTGTTCGAATTTCTAGATCGCTATGTCATAGAAAAGAGTTTGACCACGGCAAGAGGAGGAACTACGGACAAATTTTTTGATTCCGTCACCCTACCCGGCACCGAATCACTTCCGCTTTCGCTTCTTCTCTCGTTTATTTTCTTCCTTTCTTTCCATTTTCTCGACTACCAAACACTCCTCTGAGGATGACAACTCAAAGGATGGTTGGTTAGACCTCTTCCTCCTTGAAGAGGAGGGCTGCCAGGATTTGAGGTAAACCCACGTCCTCTGCTTTTAACGCACACATTTATGGGTATTTATACCTATTTCACCTTAAAGTTAAAATCTCCTAGGCACACCCTCACTAACGTGTATTTAGCAAGCTTTTTGGTTATAGGGGATGCTTATCACTAGATCCCCTGTTATCCAGTTAGTTGTTTCCTATTAGTTACTGTAGGGTAGGTTTTTTAGATATGATATCACTGTTAGGAACATTTATGCCCAGTTAAATGCTATGTTTCAAAAGGGAAAATCATAGGGTTTAGTTTTTAAAGCTAAATGAAGATCCGATTTGGGAAATGACTATATGTCATCCTCCCCAACGCGAGGAAAAAGACCCGAGGACATGTTATTAATTTTAAAACCCTAAACCAAAGGGTTTGACACTTCAAGGGGTTCTATTTTACATTTTTCTTTACTTATTTTATATTTAATCTGCACCATCCAACTCCCCTGTTTTTACCCAAACCTGAAAATCCAAATTAAATTCACCATTTTTGACTTAACTTAAATCATTTGTACGAAGAAAACTCATCCTCGTGTTCTAATTTAGAACCGCTATATCAAGCAAAGAGTTTGACCACGGCGTTAGAGGAAATTTAGATACAAATATTGTTGATTCCAGTCACCCTACCGTGGAACGACCACCAACCCATTCGATACACATAATCTACAGCTAGGTGTATGTATATATTTCCAAATGAAGTATGGGAAAAGTCCTCATAAAATCTATTCCATACATCAAATAGTTGCACCACTGTGATATCTTGCAGGCATTTCATACCTTTGCCGATATTTCCATTCTTCGGGGCATTGATCACACAAATTTTCAAATTCATTCAAATAGTCCTTGAAAATAGTAGGCAAATAAAATCCAGACTGGAGAATTTTGTGGGCTGTTTTGTCTCCTGCAAAATGTCCTCCATATGGTGATGCATGTCATTCCTGTAAAATATTGCTTTGCTCACCTTATGGTACACATCTTCTGATGATCAGATCATCTCCTCTTCTAAACAGCAGTGGGTCATCCCAGATGTAGTACTTGTTGTCATTCCTTAGCTTTTTTCTATGCTGGTAGCTGAATTATGGTGGCATAATTCCACATGCTAAGAAGTTCACAATATTAGCATACCAAGGTGATTTAAGTGACAGCTGGAACAACTGCTCATCTGGAAAATTTTCTGCTATTTCCCTTTCTTCTTCTTGTACAACAGATTTTTTCACTCTTGACAAGTGATCAGCTATCACAATGTCACAACCTTTCTTGTCTTTTATTTCTAGATCGAATTCCTATAATAACAATACCCACCTTATCAGTCTTGGCTTCGTTTTCTCTTTGCCATTAGATATTTAATCGCCCATGATCAAGCAGGGTATAATAACATGGGACCCCAAAACGTATGACTTAATTATATAAAGGATTTATTATCACTTTCATAGCAGTAATTCACTAGCTCATTGAGTTTTGCCGCATAGTATATGGCCTTAACACCTTCGCCTTTTCTACTCCTAATACAAACCCATCAGAAAATCAATGGCATCACATGATGATTTCAAATTCCTCTGCTCTAATTCGTTTTACTACGATGGGAGCTTCAACTAGTCCGATCTGACTTCTTCAAAGAATTCTGGCAAGATTCAACAAAATTGAACTTAGTATCTTTTTCCAGCAATCTGCATAGTGGTCTAGCAAATTTTGAGAAATCTCTAATAAATCTTCTGTAAAATCCAACATGTCCTAAGAAACTTCTAATTCCCTTAATTGGTCATGTGGTGGCACGATTTATAATTGAAACTTTGCTCGTCCACTTCTAAATTTCACTGTAGAAATCATGCGCCCTAGGACAATTCCTTCGTCACCATAAAGCGGCATTTTTCCCAATTCAGAGCCAGATTCTGTCCCCGCACCTTGAAGTATCATTCCCAAGTTATGCGTGCACTGCTCAAAACTAATCCATATGACCTTGAAATCATCCATGAAGATCTCCATAACTTCTTTGCATAAATCAGGAAAATATAGACATCATGCACCTTGGAATGTACCAGAGCATTACACAACCAAATGGCATTCTTCTAAAAGAAAAGTACCAAATGGGCATGTAAAGGTGGTTTCTCCGATCCTCGCCAGTGCAATGGCAATTTGGTTATATCCAGATCCATCGAGAAAACAAAGGCAGGGTGTCCCGCCAACCTATCCAAAGATCTCGATCAATGAAAGGCAAGGGAAAATGATCCTTTCGCTGCGATTTAGTTTTCTCGTGAGTCAATACACACCTCCATCCTCGCGCTCTTATAGGAATCCGGCCTATTCTTTCATTTCGATCACAAGAACCCTTCGGGAACTATGTACCGCTCAACGGCAACCGGCCCTCGATATAGCATATATAAACCCGTGATTCAACTACTTTCGTAACTCTTTTATGATAACTTTTCATCACAGGGTTTAGCCCCTTTTGATGCTCAATAAGCCAGATTATCATTCAAGAATATTTTATGCATGCAAATGGAGGGATTGATACCTTCAGGTCCCTCACTCAATGCCACAGCTTCCTTGTACTTTCTCAAAATTTCCAAGTAGCCTTCGTTTCTTCCGGATGACAATGAAATGGGATATGATGACTGGTTTTCTCTTTTCTGGTTCTAAGAAATCATATTTCAAATGACTGGGCAATTCCTTCAATATTAACCCTTCTACACTAGTTTCCTACTCAGTAGTTTTCTGTCCCTGGCTACATACATCATCTTGACTATTTTCATTCATGCTTGAGACTATTTCACATTTCATAATCAATACTCTCAAGATACTGAAAATTCATTTCAATTTCATTGATAGAATGTTGAAGAGTACAGTCAGAATTCAATTCAAATACTCAAGAAGACTATTAGTTTTCTATAAATTTATACAACTTCTCTCGCAGATCTACATCAGTCGCTCAAACTCCTATTAAGATTAAAGTGCACCGCTTTATTCCCCACCCTTAGAGTCGCCCCACCTTTCTAATATCTATCATATCTAAATTGCTATAAGGGTCTTCCCAGCAAATAGCGAACTGGTGTCTTCCTCCATCTTCATAATCAATGTATCCATGGGGAAAGATGAATTTTCCCACCTTGACAAACACATCTTTAAGAAACACCTTTGCTGTGCCATTGATCCGTCACTATTTTCGTGACGTTGTTGGGGTAGCCCCCAACCCAATACACCACTGACAGAGGTAACAATTTATACTAGCACCAGAATCACATAAGGCCTTTAACCATATTTCCCTATGATGAACAAGAAACACACCAGTCCCTTCATTTGCTGTGAGCTTACTGGATAATTGCACTACAAGAGTCACAAAGTCACATCTTCCTCAAATTATACTTTCCTTCTGTTCAAAGATTCCTCGTAATGGTGATATTAAAGATTTAGTCGATTACCTCAAGTAGTTGAATATTGGATTTCATATTCTTAAACATAACCAAGAATCCAGAAAACACATTCCTTTGTCGTTTCTAAGGGAATGACACCCAGGTGTATGTTTCGGCACCTTCTCCTTCCGTCACCACTACTCTCTCAAATACGACCGATTCTCTTCTTTGCTTCAGACTTTCTGCATGCCTTCTCTCTCTTCCTTCCACTTTCTTCCTGCTCGGCATCAGCATCTTCCTCCTCTTACCGCCAAGGCTCACTTTCCAAATCTTAAACTCTAACTGCCATGTCCTTTGGATTTTAGGTGTCACTAGGAATGTAATCTCTTTGTCTCGATTTGGTATAATGATGGGTCAACTTCCTACTCAGGTTCCAAGTTCTTCAAAGAGGCAATTTATTTCTAAACACTACATCGTGACTAAAGCTCCAAGTCAGATAATTTATGTTCATGGGAAGTGTAAAAATTTCTGTCCCCCTCATGAACCCAAATATTGTCTTTCAATTGTCAACCTCCGACCCCTGAGCAGAATATTCCCGCCTTCACCCTCGATGTCGCTGAACCTGTGGCCGCCGCGGGAGTATCCTCACTGAGGATTAAGGCCCATGCCTGGGCCTTATGCTGCCCCTCCACCATATGAGAAATTCTCATGAATTCCTCAATGTCGATTGTAATGGAGTTAGGATTGGCCTTGAAATGGTAGTGCCTTGCTCACTATGGTTTAGCCTCAACCCCATAAGAGTCCTCATGTACTTCAACACTTCTTCTCATCATTTCTTTCCACTCGCTCCAATTTCATGAGTAGAGCGTAATTTTCTTTCCTTGCTTCATTCATCCTCAGGTATGATTGCATCTAGCTTTGCTTCCACGACAGTCATTTTGTTTAGCTCAATTACCCCTTTTCCTCTACTGTTACCCCTTGAAAACTCGTATGGTTTCGATATTGCACGTCAGTCTTCTATCGTGATCCCTACCTCTTCAAAGACTTTTCTTTGAATGCTCCACGCTGATGAAGCAACAATGATGCCCTTAGATGTACTTTCACACGTAAGGTAATGATACACTGTTAACCATCCGAGTTTAAATTCAGCTTACCCAAGCACCTCTTCGCAGCCTCTTGAATCTCTCCTGCAGTAAATGTATTTCATCTTCCCCGCTGGAACACTGATCTCTTCTTCTCGTGAGGGCGAGAGACGGGGAAAGAACTCGCCAAGTATGCTTCCCACCAGCTCTTCCTGTATCAACTGAACTAACATGGTAAGGACTGATATCGCCATGGGCTGCATCTCTAAGGAAATGGGAAGAGACAGCACTTTATCACCTCTGCCTCACCATTCACCTTCATCAGATTTTCCATTCCAAGGAAAATCTACCAAAAAGCTCTGGCCTGGGTGGGCTAAATGAACCGATGTCAGCCGTTACAGCACGTTGGCTTCGCTCGTTGTTTAATCCATAGTAGGTTGTCCTGGTCATGTAATATTCTTCCTGAATGATGGGCCTCCATAAATCCTTCATCGCGGTCACCATGTGGAGGCCTTCTGCCATCGTTTTATCTATATGTCCTGTCATGTCTTTCATCCGCCATGGCTGTGTTCTCGCTTTTAGTCTTTCTTAAGCTTCGAAAGTGTTTTTCCAATTCACCCGGTTCACAACAGTCCGAATCTCGTCTCGTGCATTAAAGGATCTCCCAAATTGAAACACACTTATTAATAGGATTTGTGGAGCTAAAAATTATTTTCAACATGGTCATAAAGATCAAAGTGGTTTGTACAAACACTACTTGTAAAGCTGTTTTGGTCTTTTCTTTTTATAAATTTTAGAAAAATGTCCAAATTAGCATTTCCTCTTGTTAGAATATTGATTTATTCAACCCTTAAATCCCTAATTACCTAGCCCATAAAAACTTTGTTTGCCTTTTCCATGTAGACCAAAACTCCCTCAAATTCACATAGTTATAAGAGCCTTGCACTTCTCTTGCAGCCTATGTCACTGGATAAACTTCCTGATTAAATAAACCCTTCAGCCCAGAATTTAAAAATGGTTTAGTCTATGACAATTACAAGTGCAATGTGTCATACAAGCAGTAAATCTGGAATGTAAAGTCCAATGATCATTCTCTACAGATCGACAAGAATTTGAAATCAACTATCCCAACCACTCGGTTCTATGCTATTCTGACTAAAACTGATAGTGAAAGTTTTATCTAGAAAAATAAAGATCCTAGACTATTAACTAAAAATATAAACTGAAATACATGAAAACAACCACAATAAAAAGAACAAATACTGGATCGACCGCCCCCGTGAGAAATAAACTATCAAAGAATTAAGCAAATGAAATAGTCAATTCACACGAAAGCACATTGCTCGCTTTATCACGGATCAGATTTCGTCTCGCATCATTTAAACAAGCTGCGCCTGGATTTTCCATATTCACTCGGTTAGAAAGCCCTAGCTTCTCTCGAAGTCAAGATCGAACCAGGCTTTACTTGTATTTCTGATCTTCTTGCAAGATCTGAGTATTTTTATTTCTCAATACTTCACACCCATTTCTTGATGACTGCAGATCTTTTGCTTTCCTTCTCAGGATTTTTGCAAAAGTTCTACCACTTAATTGGTGGCTCATCCTTCAGATATATTGGTTCTTCCTTTCCCTTGATTAGATCTCAACTAACACAGGGTTAGGAGCTTCCCTTTAGATTGAGGTGAACTCCCTGATTATTTATATTGTTAAATTCTCCCCTCCAACTTCAATTATGAGTGAATGGGGGATTTATTAAAATGAACTTTCAGAGCTCAGCAGTTCATCAATGGTAGTCTAACATACCCATAAGTGAATGTGCTCTCACCAGAATCTCCAACTCGTGGTCACGCAGAGGGCATCCTGGAAATCAGAGCAAGATACACTCCTTAAACTGGTATTCGGTACTACCATTGGGAACTTATAGATTCAAAAACAACACCAACTAAATAAATCACGACCAAAATATTTCCGCATTTTTTAAGTAAATAATGTAACTAACGTAACCGAATCCAATCGAAATATGTTCTCACCATCGCATCACAATTAACAATAGAGCATCGATCAAGTACATCCAATCGTAATCGCAATTAAACCGAGAAGAAATGAATTTTAAATTTGTCTAGATTTCACAATTTTCAAAGTAGTAATTCGTAAGAGGAAAATAACAAAAAATAAAAAGTCCACTAAATCGCTTCGCACGCCCACCGATCTCGCATCCAAAAGAAAAGAAATAAAGAAAAGAAAAAGAAAATGTAAAATAAATAAAATCTAATCTAAACTATACAATGAACCCTTCTTCTCAAGTTCTCAAAGTATCGAGTGAAAAAGTAGAGGCCACTTTACTATTCTAACACCAAGCCATTTATATGGTGTCAAAAGAAAATAGCCAAACGCACAAAGATCCGTAGAATCTCTACAAGAAAAAGCCCAAATTATCGTCCCGGTCGCACTCGTTGATGTCACACTGGATTCCCTTTATCTCGTCCAGCCGCCTGCAAACTGTGCTCTTCACTACACCAAGCTTTGTAGATCTGTTGATTGAGCGGTCGCGACCTCTTTTGGTTCGCTTGTTCTTATGAATTGATGTTACACCTTAGTCTCATGTCGCAAACTCATTCTCTTTCCCTTTGTCGCAATTCAGTCACGACTTCAATTTTAGGTTTCAACCTCCTTTTGTTGTCACCACTTTTGCCATGAGTTAGGACTTCCTTTCTTGTCGCATCGGGCACGCGCAACCTCGCCTTTAGCGTTACACCACATTTCGCTTTCTATCGCTCACCTCAGTCGTGACTTTCTTTCCAAGGCGCCTCCTTTTTGGTCTTCTCGCTTGATATGTTCAGAATCTTAGGGTTGCGACTTCACAATTGGTCACTACTACTTTGATAGCCCCTGCCTTTAAACCGGTCGTGACTCCACATGATGTCACACTCACGCATTCTTCGGCTGCAGTTGTCTCGCTTTCTTTAAACATAATTGCGACCTGGATGTTAATGCTCAGTGTGTATTCAGGTCGCGACCTCAATAATTGGTCGCAACCTTTCTTGGGGTCTTTGAATAACAAAGTGGTTACAACTTCAATTTCCCTAACTGGGACTTCGCTTGGCTCAACTTCAGGTTTCCTATGACGACCTCGATATTAGGTTGCGACCTCATTTCTGATTCTCCAACTCTCTTGTAGTTGCGACCTCAGATCTCCTTGTTGTGACTCCTAATTCAGTTCCATGTCGTGGCTTGAAATACACTTAGCAACCTAGAATAAGGTTTTCATCGGGCACCTGGCTGCAACCTCGCTTATCTACAACAACTTCCTCGTGGGCTTCATCAACAGATCAAAGTCGCGACCTCACGCTACGCGTGACCTCGCCGCCTTTGAATAATTTCTTTCGTGATCAACCACACTTCTTGGTCGTGAACCTCATTAACTGCTCTTGGTGATGTCATGACTCGAAATAACTCCGAATAAACGAGCTCCTCGGGTCTCAACTTCCATTTTCAAGTTACACCTCCTTTCTCTATTCTCAGTCGAATTCTTCCAATTTTGCCGATTTTCGTCACGTATTTTTCGCAAATTAAATTTGAGTAAATTACCTGTGTTTCTACATATGAACAGAACACCATTCAGAATATACTAAGAAAAATGGATTAAAAATCAAGTGAGTTTTTAGACTCGTCACCTGACCCGGGATGAGTCCTTACCCTTGCTGTTCCTGAGGCTATTATGCCAAGTGTTAGAGCATTTTGGTTTTCCTTCTGAGCCCTGATTGGAGTGCAGTCGAGATTGCGAGGCCATTCTTACTGTTGACAAGTGGCAACTTCTACCCCGTACTCAGCACTTTCCACCTCAGGACCTAGCCGAGGATTAGCCAACAAGTGCCCATGCTGCAGTAGATCAACCACCTCTTGTAAGGCATACAATAGAGCCTTAGATTGCACCATCCATACCCCATCGCCATCGCTTCCGCGCGTCGTGATCCTTACGCTCTACCGCTCCAGCCTCCCGTAGACTCACCGACCCAAGTACATTAGAATTTCCTCAGAGTACGTATCCATATCTACTGGATTTTCACCATTACGGATACCAGACTTTCTCGTACCACACGCGATCTCGCGGCTGCCTATACAACCTTAGCTGAGAGGATGACATGTACAGAGGTCGCATTGCGGCGTAATCACGCCATCCTCGCGCGTATCAGAGTCACCCGGGCCTACCTGTCTTTCCTTCGGGCCAAGATGCCTGCACTCCTTCGCCAACACCACACCCTCTACCCACCGCAGCCGACTACACCTTCTCTAGGACTTGCTAGTAGCAAAGAAGAGCCAGAGGATGACCTTCACCACCGCTTCGCCATCGAGGAGGTAGCACTCCTTTCTAACTTTCAATCTGAGCCCCACGCAAAACAACGCGACATCTTGGCCGTGAGTAGCTGCAGGCTAAGTTACTTACATTTATGTCTTGTTGCTATTTTATAAAGTTTTTTTGTGAAGATTAATGACTTGTTGTTTAGTTTCCGTTTGTGTAGTTGTTTGTTTTGGTTGTGAAGCTGTTAGCTTCTTTTTGTAAAGCCAAATATAGTCATATCTCTTTTTATACACATCATATAGCTTACACTTGTAGTTTAAAAAATTACATCCATTTTTTTTGTGTTTTGCCTAGCTTGCAGTTTGAAAAGTTGAAACATTGTCCAGTGTTGTTGATGTTAGATTGGTTCCATGATTAATTAAGTGGATGATCAGTTAAATTCTGCTGCTTTCAACCTTTTCTTCCACCTCAAATTAACCACACATTGTGCACGATTTCAACGATAGGCTAAAAACTCGCTTTAGCCTCTTAAATCTTGCAAAAACATATCCTAGTTTCATTGACTACCTTTAATAGGTTAAGGACCCCCATGAAAAGAAGGCCAATGAGTCTTCCTAAATAAAAAGTAGAGAAAAAGAAAACGAAAAAGAAGAAAATCAACGTCATTTTGAAATCCCACAGCACGGTCCAAGGGTATATGGTGAAAGTTTTTAAGTCTTGTCCTAAGCCGACCGTCGGGAGCCACGACTTAGTGCCTACTACATGGCGGATGGGTGAGGCTTTAGTGTTGTAGGTGCTGAGTGTAACACCTCAAATATACCCTAGTCGCTTTCGACATGTTTAGGTATTTTGTAAGATTAATTTGAAAGGTTCGAGTTGAATGCTAAATGACGGAAATGAGAGACCCGGAAATTACAAGAATTAAGGACAATTTTGTAATTGGTCCAAAAAGGGGGGCTTAAAAGTCCTAATGTGAAAAGACTAGAGGCCAAAAATACAATAAAAGGAAAGTGTATTCATAAATAGAAGGAGTTATGGGGCTTAAAAGGCAATAAAGCAATCAACCCAAAAAAATGGGTTTTTAGGGCCAAACAAGGCCTAAGAAAATCTGGATTTAAAGACCAAAATTGGTCTCATTTGGAGGAAGGGAACAAATCGTGAAGAGAGAAGAAGAGAGGAGGAAGAGGAAGAAGAGAAGAGGAAGAAAAAGAGAAGCCAAGATCAAGCCAACAAGGTATGGAACTACTTTGAGTATGGATTTAAGATCACATAGAATTTAAGGCTTGATATGGTTAATATCTTGTCTCTAAATCTAGGGTTTGGATAGAATTGCAACATAACCTTAGATTTCTTGAAATTAAGGTTGGTATAACCCACAAGGAACAAGATAATTAGGGAATCCTTCCTTTGTTGTTGATCTATGGTTAAATGAGTGGGAAATTGAGTTAGGTTTTGAACAAACCCTAACAAATCTTAGTAATTGGTTTGTATATGGGTGGTAACCCATATTAACATATCGAGAGATTCATGGAAAGGTTTTGAAAGAATGATAAGAATTGAAAGATGAATTGAATAGAAAAGAGATTCCAAGGTGAATTGGAAATGGTTTTGAGGTGTGTTTGAAGTGTAGAATTGATTGGATATCAAAACATGGAAGAATGAACAAAAACACACATTCTGGGTATTTTTTTTGGTGAATTGTACCTAAGACAATTTGAGCTTGTACCGGTACAATTTCGGTTATGGTCGTTTTGGTTGACTTGCACGGCATGCTAGACTTGTACCGGTACAACCTGTTCTCGTTTTCCCGTTTCGACTGTGTTTTGTATTTTCGCCATAACTTCTCAATTTTATCCGATTTGAGTGATTCAAGTGGCAACTTAAATGTGATTTCAATGAGAACAAACCATATTTAACAAGAATATCCAACCATACACTAGATATTCAAAATTCACTGAAAGTGGCTATGTGCGTTCATCTTTCCAGAGATCACGATCATAGAGGATTCCATATTGATTCGAACGTAGTTATCTGCTCCATTTATGTGGATTCAATTGGAAATGAACCTCTTAGAACCTAGATTTAAAGGGATCACAAAGAACCAGTTTCAAATATAAATACAAGTACTGGAAAAATTAATAATTCAAACTATCCCTGGTGAAAACTGAATCACCGTAGTTGGCAAGGAAATGCCATAACTTGAGTTTCTGATGATCCAATTGGATTGATTCCAATCCTACGAAAATAGATTCATGAGACTTAGAATACATGAATGATGTGTGGATAGGCATCATATCGCATAAGTATAAGGAAATGCCGTATGAATAGGCATGAACTATGAATATGAGATGAAATATGAAATATGAACTCAAATGACAACATGTCATAAACACATAACGCATTAAGAATGCCCCTATTATAAGACAGTAAGTTACTGAACATATATAATTGTAAAATTGCCTAAGACCAGTTATTGAATGACATGGCACCTTTGTTACGGGGGCAGGCATGCATAGTACTTCTCGCATCGATTAGTGCGACGACAATCTCTATCGCGGTTTCAAGACATTAGTACTTCTAAGATTTCGATTAGTGCGACGGCACTCTCCTCGATCGTGCTTCGAACATTAGTAATTCTAAGATTTCGATTGTTTAATGGCACTTTGATTCAGATTGCACCTTCCAGTACTTATTTGTTAGTCCTACTCATTCCGTAGATACTGGTTTAGGGCAATCTAACAATTATATGATAAGACTCTTAATAATGAATAAGAAATGAATAGTAAAGATCTGAATGTACCTAATAGTACCTCTCAGATATGTTCTTGAAATACCAATGCACATCCGTGATATGTTCAGAGTACCTACTGCCTATGTATTACTCAGAGTACCCGCTGGGTACTTTTGTACACGTAACATCTCTCAGAAAATTTACCGGTACTTTGTGTATACTACAGTCCCTCAGAACTCCTATGGGAGATCCGAATAAGTATATAAGTCCAAAGAGGCCTACTGCACTCCCGCATTCCAGAACACCCATAAGTCCGCAGGTACCCCAAGGGTACTCCTCGTGATCAATAAAATAAGAGGAGTTCAGAGGTACCCACGGGTACTCAGACGGAAAATAAGCATAAGTTCCAGAAATAAGTATAAATCCAACAGACTCACGGGTACTTCCGTATGCACGAATCCGTGATCCTGCACTCACGAAAAAGACTAATGTCCTGATCTCGTATAAGTCCTGATCCGACCTTGTACGGCGGCTATGATCCCCATCCTCGTTCGACTTATCGACTCCACGGTACTGCAGTTGAATAAGATCCAAATACAAGAACCGGGCTCAGAACACAAGTATAAGATCCGTAAGACAAGAATAAGTCCCGACACAACTATAAGTCTGTAAGATAAATATAAGTTTCAGAATATACATGTAAGATCCAAATACATGTATAAGTCTGTAACACACTGATAGACCTAAATACCAAAGATAAGTCTGTAAGACCAAAGATAAGTCTCCTGTGAAGACAAGTATATATTTGGCACACATGTATAAAAATCAAATACATGTATAAGTTCAAGCACATGTATAAATCTGAAATACATGTATATGCTCCGTAATACCAGGATAAGATCCGAAATACCAGAATAAACTCTGTAGTACAAGTAGAAGATCCGTAATACAAGTATAAGTTCCGTAATATACATGTAAGATCTGAAATACATGTATAAGTTCTGAAGTAAAATCCGAAATACATGTATATGCTCCGTAATACCAGGATAAGATCCGAAATACCAGAATAAACTCTGTAGTACAAGTAGAAGATCCGTAAGACAAGGATAAACTCCGTAGTACCTACGGTACTCCCTCATAAGTCTAGGTATTAATGCTAACATAGGACTTAGTTGGGATATGATACCACAACACAAGTTGGTATCGTGACGATATGTGATAAAGTAGTACTTACGAGTAAGACTCCCGCATAAGATTGTTCGGCAAATCCAAAGATAATGCTCCATAATCAGAATACCTACGTACCCCGAACAAGTGTGTAAAACTTCGAGGGATAATTGCGAGTTCAGAACTCCTACCGAGACCCGAGATAGATCTAAATATCAATACGTGTTTAAGTACCCAGATAAGCATAGGTTCCAGAACTCCTATGGGAGATTCAAATAAGCTTATGTCCTGATACAAATGTAAGTATAAATATGTATCCTACGGAGATAAGTATCGATGTAAGTTCAAGTATATGTCCTTCGGGGAGATCCAATAAGTATAAGATCCGAATAAGAATAAGTCTCGCTTATATATAAGATCCGACATATAAGTATAAGCCCTTGATAGAATGAGTGCTATGGTATAAGATCCAAATAAGGATAGTCCAAATATAAGTGTAATCTTTAGTAAGTATAAGATCGAATGTGATAAGCATTAGTCTCTGTGCAAGCCTAAGTAATCAGATAAGTTCATTTTGTGAATGCTCAAATATTCCGATATTTGTTACTCAAGTATCCCAGATTGTGAGCCAGATAAGAATGTTTCCTACTAAGCGTAAAGCTTAGCACCGGTTTTTAATCCGTGTAGGTATTGTGAGAAGACGCCAAAGAACATCCGCATAGCGCTTGGGCCAACACACTTGTAAGGGTTCACTACATGTAGGTTCCGTGGCTCGACGGTATTTGTAAAAGTACGCTTTGTATTTGGAAAAAGGACTCAAGATATGTGTATAGATTTTGATGGACAATTCACTCCGGCAGTAGTTCTTTTGATTTTATGAGTAAGATGGGCCATACCCACAGTGCTCGGTTGCCTCAAAAAATAAAAAAATAAAATAAAAATTAGGTCAAGAGTCCCAGTATTTGGTCTCGCGTCCCGAAAATCGGGGTGTGACACAAGTTGGTATAAGAGCCTAGGTTTAGGCGTTTCTGGAAAAGTCTCAGATTAAGGATGTACCTACATAGTGAAGTGTTGGCCTAATGCAAATGTCCTGTCCTATTTACTGACTAGAATGAATAAGTCCCAATCTAGCTCTGAAAGATTAAGAAAGGAGATGTAGTTCTGATGGAGCTTTGTTGGCTCAAGAGAGAGTCACACTCCAGCTTCTGTAAAAGACATGAAAAGAAAGGATCTGATACAGAAAATGCACCTTCTAGAGTATGAATTTTGAGGATGAAATTCTTATAAGGGGGAGAACTTGTAATATTCGAATATACCCTAGTCGCTTTCTATATGTTTAGGTATTTGTAAGCTTAATTTGAAAGTTTCGTGGAGTCAATGCGAAATACTGAATGAGACCCAAATTATAAGAATTAAGGACAATTTGTAATTGGTCCAAAAGGGGGCTTAAAGTCCTAATGAAAAGACTAGAGGCCAAAAATACAATAAAGGAAAGTGTATCTAAATGGAAGGAGTTATGGGGCTTAAAAAAATAAAGCAACTTAACCTAAAAAATGGGTTTGTGGCCAAACAAGGCCTAAGAAAATTGGATTTAAAGACCAAAATTGGTCTCATTTGGAGGAAGGGAACAAATCGTGAAGAGAGAAGAAGAGAGGAGGAAGAGGAAGAAGAGAAGAGGAAGAAAAAGAGAAGCCAAGATCAAGCCAACAAGGTATGGAAACTACTTTGAGTATGGATTTTGTATGGATCACATGGAATTTGGGAGGTTTGATATGGTTATTATCTTGTCTCTAAATCTAGGGTTTTGATAGAATTGCAACATAACCTTAGATTTCTTGGAAATTAAGGCTGGTATAACCCACATGAACAAGATAATTGTGTGAATCCTTCCTTCATATGGGATTCATGGTTAAATGAAAGGGAAATTGAAGGTGGTTTGAACAACCCTAACAAATCTTGGTACTGGTTTGTATATGGTGGTAAAACTCATATTAGAATGATATTGGAGATCTATGGAAAGGTTTTGAAAGAATGATAAGAATTGAAAGATGAATTAATAGAAAAAGAGATTCCAAGGTGAATTGGAAATGCCATGTGTGTTTGAAGTGTAGAATTGATCGGATATCAAAACATGGAAGAATGGAACAAAACACACATTCCGGGCATTTTCGGGTGAATCTGTGCACTGCACAATTTGAGCTTGTACCGGCACAATTTCCTGGTTCTGGTCTTTTATTAACTTGTACCGGGTACAGTTAGACTTGTACCTGCACAACCTCGTTCGGTTTTCCTCGTTTGACTAGTTTTTGTATTTTGGCCATAACTTCCTCATTTCTTATCCCATTTGAGTGATTCAAGTGGCCACTTAAAATAATCTATTATAACAAACTAGCATGCATTAAGAATCTCCAAATTCTGACACTAGATAGCCCAAAAATTCACTGAAAGTGGGGCTATGTGCAGGCCCATCTTCTGCATCAGTTGATCATAGAGGATTCCCGATTGATTAGAATTAGTTGAGTTCCGTGCTCCGACGGTGATTCCCAATTGAAATGAACCCTTAGTACCTTATCTTTAAAGGAGCACAAAGAACCAGTGTCATTATAAACAAGCACTGGAAAAATTAATAATTCAAACTACTTTCTAAGAAACTAGAAACTTACTAGTTGGCATGAAAATGCTATAGTAACTTGAGTTTGATGATCCAATTGATTGATTCCAACTCAAAGAAAAATGAGATTCAGTGAGGGACTAGAATACATGAATGATGTGTGTATTGGCATCATATCATACAGCATATGAAATGCCGTATGGAATAGGCATGAATCTTATGAATAGTGAGACAGAAATATGAAATATGAATATGAAATGACAACATGTCATAAAAACACATAATGCGCTAAGAAGGCCCCTATTATAAGATAGTAAGTTATTGAACTCATATAATTGTAAAATTGCTCAAGACCTGTTTAAGAATGACATGGCACCTATGTTAATGCGGGCAGCACGTATAGTACTTCTAAGACTGGCTAGTGCGACTTCAAGACTCTAATCGTGCTTCTCGCACATTGGGCAAGATTTCTGGCATTTCGATTAGTGCGACGACACTCTCCGATCGTGCTTCGAACATTAGTAATCTCGGTACTTGATTAGCGACGACACTCGATCTGTATTGTACGCCTGTGCATCATTGTGTTGTGTCCTACTTCATTCCAGATATCAGGGTTTAGTAATCTAATTATATGATAAGACTCTGAATAATGAATAAGAAATGAATATAGTAAAGATCTGAATGTACCTACGAGTACCAGATATGTTATGAATGTAAAATTCCACGGGTACATCCAGATATGTTCGCTGTGAGCACCTACTAGTACCCAGATTGTCCCAGAGGCACCGCTGCACTTTGCACACGTAATCTCCGTAGTACCTACGGCACTTTTGTATACAAAGAAACTCAGAACTCCTACGGGAGATCCGACAAGTATAAGTCCGCAGTACCACATGTAATCCCGCACGGCAAGATAAGTCCAAGAGTACCTAAGGGTACTCCTCGATCAATAAAATAAGCATAAGTTCAGAAGACCTACTGCAATTTCCCGCATTCGAAAGCAAGTATAAGTTCTGTAAAATAAGTATAAACCAACAGTATCCCAAGTACTCCCCGTATAATGAACTGGGTGATCCGCACCTACGAAAGACTAATGTCCGATTCGTATAAGTCCGATCCGACCTTGTACGTGCTATGATCCCGATCCGTTCGACTTATCGTATCGCATGGGTACCTTTCAGAAAAGAATAAGATCCAAATACAAGAATCGCCTGCAACACAAGTATAGACCAGAAGACAAGAATAAGTCCTGCATACAACTATAAGTTCAAGATAAATATAAAGTCTGTGAATATACATGTAAGATCCGAATACATGTATAAGTTCTCAGAACACACGATAAGATCCCCGAAATACCAGTATAAGTTCCGTAAGACCAATATAAGTTCCGTAAGACAAGTATATACTTAGAATACATGTATAAAACTGAAATACATGTATAAGTTCAAGTACATGTATAAAACTAAATACATGTATATGTCTAATACCGTGATAAGATCCGAAATACCAGAATAAACTCTGTAGTACAAGTAGAAGATCCAGAATACAAGTATGTCTGTGAATATACATGTAAGATCTGGAAATACATGTATAAGTTCTGAAGTAAAACCGAATACATGTATATATGTTCGTAATACTGTGATAAGATCCAAAAATACCTAATAAACTCCTTAGTACAAGTAGAAGATCCGTAAGACAAGGATAAACTCCGTAGTACCTACGGGTACTCCCTCATAAGTCTAGGTATACGTTAACATAGGACTTGTTGGGATATGATACCAACACAAGTTGGTATCAGATCAGATATGTGATAAAGTAGTACTTACGAGTACTCCCGTATAAGATTAAGTTCCGCAAATCCAGTATACGTTCCATAATCTCTGTAATACCTATGGGTACCCCCGAACAAGTGTAAACTTCATAGGATAATTATGAGTTCTGTAAACTCCTACGGGAGATCTGAGATAGATCTAAATATAAATACGTGTTTAAGTACCAGATAAGCATAGGTTTGGTAACTCCTATGGGAGATCGAATGCTTATGTCCGATACAAAACATAAGTATAAATATGTATCCTACGGAGAGGCATCGGGCCGACAGGTTCAAGTATATGTCCTTTGGGAGATCTGAATACATAAGATCTGAATAAGAACAAGTCCGCTTATAAGTATAAGATCCGATTGCTTTATAAGTATAAGCCCCTATAGGAATGAGTGCTAGAGTATAAGATCCAAATAAGATAAGTCTGCCATAAGTGTAATTCCTGAGTAAGTATAAGATCAGAATGTGATAGTATTATTTGTATGCTTCCAAGTAATTGTATAAGTTCACTATGGAATGCCCGAATATTCTCGATACTTGTTATCGTTATCCGTATTTGTGTTTCTCAGAGGCAAATGTTTCCCACTGCTTAAAGCTTAGCACGGGTTTTTAATCCGTGTAGGTACAGAGAAGACATCAGCAACACCATACTACCGCCAACATTAATTTTGTAAGGGTTCACTACATGTAGGTTCCGCTCGATTTGTATTTGTAAAAGCACGCTTTGTATTTGAAAAGGACTCAAAGATATGTGTATAGATTTTGATGGACACCACCCGCAGAGTTCTTTCTGACTCAAGTATAAGATGTGGGCCATACCCATTGTGTGCCTGCCTTTAAAAAAAAAAAAAAAAAAAAATCAAATATCAAGAGTCCCAAAGATTTGGTTTCATCCCGAAATCGGGTGTGACATGGAGTCTCAAAGTCATTCGTAGTCCTGGTGAAACCCGAAGAGCTCAGGGTTGAAAGATCCTTTTGACTTGATGCCTAAGCCTTAATCAAGTTGGGAGTCATCGGTGATCCCTTTACATGGACTTTGTGAGGTCGATTCTCAACATCGCACCCTACAACACAAAAAGAATTGTTGAATAAGAGCGGGTCCTGATCTATTTAGGCTCATAGTGTACTAGGTCAGGCAATAACTTGGTTGGGGGAGAGTGCAATTTGGTTGTTTATTGTTGAAAACTCCATCATATAAACACTTAGGTTTTAGTGGAAGCCCAAAAAATGATTCTTAGGATGGAAACTTTTTGATGCTAGATTCCGTACGACATTCATTCCTTCGAGATGGTTGTTGTAGTTTCATGATTCTCACCGATAGACATTACTCATCTACAACCTTTTTGAAACACCATTTTTTTTATGTACATAATTTTGTTATTGTTTTGTTGTTCTCTCTTTCTTTCTTTCATTGCTAAGGGACTAGCAATGTGTCAGTTAGGGGGAGTGATTAGTGTCAAAATAGTGCTATTTTGAACCCTATTTATTGGGGGTTTTGAGCACTTTTTGTGTACTAATCAGTGTAATTAACCCAATAGGCACATTAATGTCCCGACTATACTACTGATCACATTTTGTGGCTATTTTTGTAGTTTTTGCAAGATAATCAGCCAAAATTATCAAGTCAATTCAAACATGAAGAACCCGAGTTGAACTCATCATTGCATATCAAAACTGCAGGAAAAAGGAGCAAAACAAAGAAAATGAGCATCAAGAAAATTTTAGGGTTGTGAAATTTCATGAACCCTCAATTTTCCTGTGTTGCGAAATTTGCAACCCGTTGCTTCATTCTTTTGTCCTTTTTGGCCCTTTGACTTCCGGTTGAACCACCTTTTTGTGATTTTCCCATTTTTATCCTTCATATATCATTGCTATTAAGGACACTTTTGTATTTTTGCTGACTTTGAGCACTATATAATCTCAAAACAAATCTTGTACAAGGGCCTAACATTTTTTTCTACTGGAATTGAGACAGTGTTGGGTGGGAGTTTTCCCGCTCGTTTTTCTTTGCCTTCATTTTCTCTCCCTTTCTTCCACTTTCTCGGTTGCCAAACACCCCTGGAGAAGGACAACTAAAGGGATGGTTGGCTAAACCTCCTTTATCCTTGAAGAGGAGGGCTACTGGGCTATAGTTTTTGAGGTAAAATGATGATTCTCTCTTTTTCATGCAAGCATTTATTTACATTAATGTTTCTATCTCATTCTAGGTTTAAATCCCTTAGATCTACCTTAATTGATTAGTATTTGGGAACCTTTTAGGGTTCAATGGATGCTTATTGCCAGGATCTACTCGATATTCAGCTAGTTTCATTTATTTTCCAATCGTGAGGGCAGGATCAAGGAGATATGTTTGCTCCACTGGGAGCATTATTGTCCAATAAATGCCATATTTCAAAAAGGAAAAAAATTATTAGGGTTCGGGGCTATAGCTGGGGCTCAAAGATTCGGTTGGGGAATTGACTATAGGTCATCCTCCCCAACGCGAGGAAAAGAACCCAAGAACCTCTCCTTTACCTTAGGACCTCAACCGCAGTAGCTTGATGCTTCAAGGAATTATCTTTTATATTTTACTTCATTTTATTTTCAGTTTCCAAACAATTCAACCCACTGTTTTTACCAAACCTTAAAATCCAAAATAAATTCACCAATTAGAACTTCACTGCAAATCATTTGTGCGAAGAAAACCCATCCCTGTGTTTGACCCTAGAGCCACTATACTGCAGTAGCCATGCTACCAAGCAAATAGGGAGGAATTAGGGTTTATAAATATTTTATTCCTAAGACAACCTACTCGGGGGGCACACCTAATCACCGTCTAATAGGGTAGACTCGATGATAATGAGGGGACCAATCCACCCCGACTGAGTTCGTCAAAAAATACGGTGTTTGAAATCGTAGAGCAACACTTGATCTCATTTCTGGAAATTTTTTCAAGCTACCATCTAGTGATGCCATTTTTTCAATCTTTATTTTGCAATTTTTTAATTTAGATAGGCATCATTTTTCAATTCCTCTAACTCATTGAGGTCAAGGAACCTCTTGAGGTCAGCTCTTACTAAATCCAAATTCAGCTTCTTGATCGCCCACCATGCCTTGTATTTTATTTCCATAAGGAGGTGGCATGCTTTGCCATACACCAGGAAATAGGGGGACATCTTGAGAATTGTCTTGAAGGCTGTCCTGTATGCCCATAACGAATCCAGCAGCTTGAGGGACTAGTACCTTCCTGTTGGAATTCACTACCTTTATCAAGATAGTCTTGATTTCCCTGTTGGCAAGCTCAACTTGTCCACTGGTCTGAGGATGGTAAGGGGCCACTTTATGTTTCACTCTGTATTTAGCTAGGAGGGTTTCAAATGGTTTGTTGCAAAAATGTGAACCCCCATCACTAATTATGGCCTTAGGCACCCCAAACTTGGAGAAGATATTCTCTTTCAAAAACTTCAGTACCACCCTATGATCGTTTGCTTTGCAGGGAATTGCTTCAACACATTTGGACACGTAATCAACCCCCACCAAAATGTACGAATATTCGAAAGACGTAGGGAATGGTCCCAAGAAATCAATGGCCCAAACATCAAATAAGTCCACTACTAAGATTGGGTTTAAGGGCATCATATGACGGTGAGAAAGCTTTCCGAGTCTTTGGCATCGATCACAACCTCGGTACATCTTGTGAGCATCCTTAAAGAGGGAGGCCGGTAGAACCTAGATTGGAGCACCTTCATCACTGTCTTCTGTGAAGCAAAGTAACCTCCACATGCATTTTCATGGTAGTGTTTGAGAATCCCCTATTGTTCTTCTTCAGGTACACACTTTCTAATGATCTGGTCTGCACAGTATTTGAACAGAAATGGCTATTCCCAATAATAGGAATGAAATTTGGCGAAGAAGTATTTCTCATCCTGCTTCCATCCACCGACTCCCTCGCTACTAAGAAATTAGCAATTAAGGGAGCATACTAGGAGTACTTTCTACAAGCAAGAGGATTCCTCAAGGAATCTATCGATTAGAGGATCAGGTGTATTATGGCTATGGTCGGGCCCGAAAGGTGATCTGCCACTACATTCTCTACCCCTTTCTTGTCTTTAATCTGAAGATTAAATTCCTGGAGTAGGAGAACCCATCTGATAAGCCTTGCCTTAGCATCTTGCTTGATTACGAGGTACTTTAAAGCGGAGTGGTATGTGAAAATAACAATTTCTAACCCCACCAAGTATGCTCGGAATTTGTCTAAGGCATAGACCACTGCCACCAATTCCTTCTCTGTGGTAGTGTAGTTTCTCTAAGCTTCATTAAGAGTTTTTCCTTGCATAAAAAACCACATAGGGATTTCCATCTTCTCTTTGCCCAAGGACTGCCCCGATAGCAAGATCACTGGCATCACACATGACTTCGAAAGGTTGTTACTTTTAGGTGCTCTACTATAAAAAGGGAAGTGGTCGTGGGATTTAGCTGTCCGGCTCTTGACAAGTTTCGCCCCATGCAAACTTAGTATCCTTTTCAAAGAAATTATAAAAGGGTTTTTCAATTTTCAAAAATCTTTAATGAACTCCTATAGCTTTCACATGGCCAAGGAACCGCTGCCTTAACATTCAAGGGTGGTAGCTTGGAAATATGGATCAACTTTGGCCTTATTAACCTCTATTCCCTTTGTTGGAGATAACATGCCCCAGACACCCCTCGATTCACCATATAATGGCATTTCTCCCACCTGAGCCCTAGGTTCTTTCAATGCATCTATGCAACACAGCTTTCAAGGTCAAGCAGCACTCCTCAAAAGTACCCCCATATATGTGATATCATCCATATAAATCCCCATAATGCGCCCACCATATCACCGAAATGTTGAGCATACCCTCTTGAATGCTTACTGGCAAGAGACCAAAAGGCATTCTCCTATAAGCATAAGTCCCAAATGGACAAGTGAAGGTGGTCTTCTCCTGGTCCTCCGCCATAATCTCTATCTGAAAATATCCGGAATACTCATCCAAGAAGAAATAGATGGGTGCTCGGAAACTCTCTCAAGAAGTTTATCGATGAAGGGTAAAGGGAAGTGGTCCTTTCTTATAACTGCATTTAATCTCCTGTAGTATATGCATACCCTCCAACCTGTGGTAAGGTGGGTAGGCACATTCTCTCATTTTCATCTTTATAGTGGCTGGCTGATCTGCCACTGCAGGTGATCCGGAATCAACAAAATGTGTATCCTATATTCCTCCTACTGTTGTAGTCAAACTACTACAACATAGTGGTCTAGGGTCGAACACAGGGATGGGTTTTCTTCGTACAAATGGTTTGAGTGAAATCAAAACTGGTGAATTAAATTTGGATTTTGGGGTTTTGGTAAAATAGTGAGGGATACGTTTGAAAACTGAAATTTAAATAAAATAAAATTAAAAAGAAGCTCTGAAGTGTCGGGCTGCTGGATTCGGGTTCTAAAGTTCACTCGAGGGGGTTCTCGTCAATCTCTCAAGCAGTGAAGATGACCTTATAGTCATTTCCTAACTGATCTTCATTTACTTTTAAAAAACTAAATCCTATGATTTTTCCAAAGATGGTATTTCACTTAACATTCATGGTCCCAAACATCGAAAACCTATTCTCCTTAACCCATCTTACATTAACAAATAGGAGGCAAACTAATGAATATAATCGATCTAGTATTAAGATCCAATGAACCCTAAAAGATCGCTATAAGTACTGGTCAATCAAGACGACCTAAGAGATTTGAACCTAGAGTGAAGGTTAGGAGCATAAATGCCCATAAATGTGTGCGTTTAAGAAACGTAAGACCAACAAGCATCTTCAGAGCTCCGCCAAGAAATTGCTTTCAAGGAGGTATTTTAGTTAAACATCCTGAGTTGTCATCCTCAGAGGTGTTTATACAAGAAAAGGAGAGAAAATGAGAGATAATGAAAAACTGGAGAAAAACGAGGCTGAAAGCTTTGCCCTAAAATTTTATTGGTTAACTTTTTTCAACAGTGCTTATCTTGGGGGCCTTATAGCCAAACCCCTTAACAAATTACAAAAAAAAAACCAAAGCTAAAAGCTAATACAAGGGACAAATTTGAAAGAAAATAAAAAAGGGAACAAAAGGCAAAACGAGCAAGAGGGAAGTCAAATGCGTAACAATGCGCGGGCGTGATGGTAAATAGTGCCAGCCGCAGAAGCCAATTCAGAGTCGCTTAATTTTGTATTTTCTTCTCTTCTTTCCTTCTAGTCTCTGATCTCAGAATGCTGAGTTTGACTCACCTTCGTGCTTGGATCGACTCAACAATTTCGGCATAAATAGCATGCGAAAACTGCAAAATTTGCCACAAAATGCGATCAGTAGAATCACAGTGACCTTAATGTGTAAATTGGGTTAATTAGAATAATTAGTACACAAAAAGCACTCAAAACCTATAATAAATAGGGTTCAAAATAGCACTTTTTGGGCACTAATCACACCCCCCAACGTACACATTGCTAGTCCCTTAGCAATGAAAGAAAGAAAGAGAGAACATACAACGATAACAAAATAATGTTCAAGAAAATTATATTTCAAAAAGGTTGTGAATGAGTAATGCCTAACCCTAAGTAAGAATCATCAAAGCCGTGTCCAATAACTATCATGAGAGAATGAATGCCATACAAAATTGAGTATCAAAATATTTTTATCTCTGAATCAACTTAAACTTCCACCAAAATCTAAGCGTTTGTTTGATCGCCTCAACAATAAAATAAACTATTCTCCTCAACTCTAGCTACTACTCACGACCTAGCATAACCAACCTAAATAGATCAAAGACTCACTTTTATTCCACAACCTTTTTTGTGTTGTAGGTGCAATGTTGAGGAATCGACCACCAAAGTCCATGTAACGGGATCTACCGATGACTCCCAACCAATTAAAGGCTAGCACCAAGTCATAAGGATCAAACCTTCAGGTTTCACCCGATCGAATGATTTCGAGACCCAGCACCTACAACTTGCTAAACTCTACCCATCCACCCGTAACGAACACTAAGTCGGTGACTCCCAACCAATGAAGGTTTAGGGCACCGGGCTTTAAAGGCTTTCTCATTTATATACCTCTTCTGACCATGCTCTGTTTCAAGGTAAAGCATTGCAATATTTATTCTTTTTATTTTTCTTTCTTTTTCTTTCTTTTTTTTTTCAAGACGATTGGTCTTCTTTTCCGTTATGGGTCCTTAACCTATTAAATACGGTTAATGAAACTAGGTAGGTTATGCAAAGTAAAGGAGGTTGCTTAGCTTTTAGCCTATCATTGAAACCCAATGTACCACTGTGTGGTTACTAAAGGTGTAAAGAAAAATGTTCTAAAACAACAAGAATTCAACTAATCATCCACCAATTAGGGCATGAACCAATCTAACATCAATAGAATTTGACAAAGTTTCAATTTTTCAAACCACAAAGTTAGAAAAACATTACGTAAATTTTGGTCGCAAACGGGTCCAAATTTTAAAAGTGTCGTATGGTATAACAGCCTTATAGAAAAAGAAGAAGCCACCGAACATAAATAACATGGGCTTGCTCAAAAATAGTAACAAAAGCATGAATACGAAAAAGCCACTTCCTTTGCTAATCCTCCCCAACCCAAACATCTCTGTTCGAAATAGGCTCTGATCGGGAAAATTAGAGAAGGAAGTGTTACCTCCTTGATGAGATGTGATCATTGTTGGATAGGAGACTTCGCAAGCTTTCCATCGACACCTTATTCACTCCGTTTGGGCTTCAAATAAACAAGTTAGGAGAAGAAAAGAGCATTTTTAAATTTAGAGCATTTTTAACAGTTAGAGCATTTTTAACAGTTAGAGCATTTTTAAAATTACACCTTCATAATATTTGGATTCTACACTCTCTAAGCTTTCCAACGGTACCAAAAACGCCTAAAACGGAGTTCGGCTGAAAAAGTTATGAGCGAAACAAAATTGGAGGTCAAAAGTGGGGCCCATAGCGAAAAATTTTCGCTAAGCTAGTGAAAATTATTGTGCTAGCGAAATATTATTTTATTTTATTTATTTTTAAATAAAATAAAATAATTAATAAATAAAAATAAAAATAATAAAAAAATAAAAACAATATTTGTTTTTTAATTTTTTATTTTTAGAGACAAACTTTTTTATTATTATTATTATTTTTAAACATAAAAATAAAAAATAAAAATTTTTGGAAATTAAAAAAAAAAAAACAAACATTTTTATTTTTATTTTTTTTATATTTTTTTTACTGCACTCGTGCACTATTTTGGGAGCATCCGTGACGTATTAGCTTAAGCTAGCTTAAATTTTCTAGCTTAGCGAAAATGCTATTTCATACTATTGCGAAATTTTCCCCTCCTTTGCCGCGCTTGTTGATTTTCAATCCAGTTTCAAAATTTGCACACAACCGTAAAATTAATACCATAAAAATAAGAAAATTGGTAAAAGGCAAAATTAATTTAAAACATAAATTAACTAAAAATTAGAGAAAATCTAAGAAAAATTTAATGAAATCAAAACAAAATACAATAAAATAAAACAAAACAAGAAAAATTAACACAAAAAGTGTGTGTGTGTGTGTGTGTGTGGGGAGCGAGTCGCCGGTGTGTTCGTGTTCCAACCGAACCTACACCCGAACCATCCACTGTGCCATGCGATGTGAGCAGCTGCCATCTTCTTTGAGGTAGTGGCAAAAATCTGAACAGTGGCCACTAGCTTCTTGAAGTTTTTCAAAAGATAGGCAATGATAGGTGGCCTTTATAAGTGGTGCTTTGGGTGGAATCGTGTCGCAGGAAGGCGTATGCACCTGGCGTATACACCGGGTCAAGGAGGCCATCGGGCGCGGCTATTTTGGGGTTGGGCAGCGGGCACTTGATCCAAATATACGGGGCTGTGGTGAAGGATAAGCTTTGGGGTTCCTCCCCTTCTTCCTTTCCACTGCCCTCCTCAATCAACAAGGTAGTGATTTCTTCTTCTTTCTCCAATGGACAAACAGCAGCACAAGTATATAAGGATTCAGATAACCCCTGTTGTTGACACTGCTCCTCCACCATGGTGTCACTTTGGCACTCCTCCTCTGGTGGACATTGTTGCTGATTGATGAGGTTTTCAATGGAGTCTTGCAAAGCTGTCCCATTTATGCTCAAAGTCATTTTTCAGCCCATCTATTTTCTTGTTCAAAATTGTCTTCACAAGGATAATTGAACGGGCCTTAACTTCTTATTCTCTGCCACAAAGTCATCCACTATCCGGGTAAGGTCCAAAATGGCTTGTTCAAATGGAGGGATTGACTGTGGTGGCTGAGGTGACTGAGGAGTTGAAGCATAAAATGGAGGTTCAGGAGGAGCATATTGTGGAGGTCTTGGTTCCCATGAGGAATTGGTGTGATTCCCCAACTATGGTTGTGTGCACTACAACATATGGTGAACTCATCCATTGGCTTCTATACTCACGCCCCGATTCTTTGGCCCGACCCGACAAGGAACCAACTGCTTCAAAAGAACCATATAATCGGGACTCTTACTTTTTTTTTTTTTTCGTAGCTTAACTTATACCGTGGTATACAAATAATTTTTGTAATAACCAAAAGTCATTCACATATATACAAAGGAACTACCACCGAGTGGTATCCATTAAAATCTCTACACATATGCTAAGTCCTGTAATTACTTATACATGTACATATCAAATACAAACATCAGAGATCGTGGAAAACAAGGCTAGTGAGCACCTATATCTCTCGAGATGGCCCGTGACCGCTCGGTGTGGAAATCGTCCTGGGTCTTTTATCTCCCTCTTTCAAGCACTCACACGGATTGAACACCGTGCTGGGTACACGCCTTAGTGGGAACATATAGACAAGAACGACTAATAACAAAAATCGCCGCCACTATCTTTTACATTTACTTTTACTTATGCATAGAACGAAGCCTATTCTTATGTGACTTCTAACTCATCCATAATATACATGTAGATTTTATTCTTTTCGATCTTTATCATTATCTTGTTCATATTACTCCGTGTCATGTCTTATGTGTTGTAACTCATATCTACTACATGTATGATAGATCAAATCATATTCAAAGTAAACTTATACGCATACAATGGCAATTCGTAACGTATCAAGTCATATTGAATTCATACAGTCAAATCAAACTAATACCAATACATATTAGACTCTTATCATTATCACGGTCAAGCCATTTAATCAACTCCCTTTAGAAAATTACATTTCATGATCCGGGGATGCCCAAATCCTTTTAGCTTTCTGCTTTATTAAATTTTCATTTTCAAAAGTGTCACACCGGGTCCCCTACTTGACCAGCGTTGGCGGATCCAAGTCGGAGCCCCGGTTTATCTCGATCGCTTTCAATCAAAACATTTATTCTCGTCTATTAAATTTTATTTTCAAAAGTGTCGCGACCCGAATCCCCGACTCTGACCCGGTTGGCTGATCCAAGCTGGAGCCCGGTTTACTTCGACATTTTCAATTATCTTTCCAAAACATGTTGTTTATGTTATTCCATTTTAGACCTTTTAATTAAGCGAAAGCACTTCTTTTCGGGCAATCCCATGACCATTTACAAATTCAAAAGACCCATAACATTCACACTTAATAACATGCATTTTCAAATAATGCCTTTATATCCACATATACTCATGATATTCATTTTCGCATGCTTTCAACATACAAATCATTTACCATATCATATCATGCATTCTCAATGCAACAATTCATTTCACAATCAATTCATGAGATTTAAGTGATATTCGCAACAACTACTACACTCACAATGCTGGCTATTTCACCCCGACTATTCGACCACAATTTCGGGCGGATTCCGTTTGATGAATCCCACCCTTATTATCATTCGGTAATGTGCTTATACATTTAATGATTCTATCTCCCATCATGGCGTATGCCGTTTGGTGCATCCCGACACGTGGTATCACTTATTTGGTTCTCCCATCATGACGGATGCCGTTTGGTGCATCCGACACGTGGTATCATTTATTCGATTCTCCCATCATGACGGATGCCGTTTGGTTCATCCCGACACGTGGTATCGGTCCGGGTTCTCCCATCATGACGGATGTCGCTTAAAACCCGACACATGGTATCAATTATTCGATTCTCCCATCATGACGGATGCCGCTTTGGTATCCTTTACGTGGTATCACTTATTCGGTTCTCCCATCATGACGATGTCGCTTTGGTGCATCCCGACACGCGGGTATCACTATTCGTTCTCCCATCAAGGCGACGGATGTCATGGTGCATCCCTACACGCGGGTATCACTTATTCGTTCTCCCATCATGACGATGCCGCTTGCATCCCGACACGTGGTATCACTTATCTCGGTTCTCCCATCATGACGGATGCCAGTTTTTCGGGGGTATCCCACACGTGGTATCAATTATCTTGGCTTCTCCCATCATGCATCATGATCGATGCCGCTTGGTGCATCCCGACACGTGGTATCACTTATCTCGGGTTCTCCCCATCATGACGGTTGTCGCTTGCGCATCCCGACACGTGGTATCAATTATCTTGCCAAATATCACATTTCAAATCCCATATTCACTTTCGTGATTCATATTTATGACTCCGACTCCGCTTGATGAATCCCGCCCTTATTATCGCTCACCTTCATTCGTTTTTTAAATATCACATTTCAATTCCACAATCATTTTCAGATATCTTTCAAATATATACTCAATCTATGTACTTATTTCATAAACTCATTCACGCATTCTCATCATATGCTCATTCATATATTCATTCACATACTCCATTCACGTGCTCATTTCATATACTTATTCACATATTCATTCACGTATACTCATTCATGTATACTCATTAATAAATACTCATTCACATATACATTCACGTATACTCATTCATGTATACTCGTTCATAAATACTCATTCACATATTCATTCACGTATACTCATTCATGTATACTCATTCATAAATACTCATTCACGTATTCATTCACGTATACTCATTCATGTATACTCATTAATAAATACTCATTCACATATTCATTCACGTATACTCATTCATAAATACTCATTCACGTATTCATTCACGTATATTCATTCATGTATACTCATTCATAAATACTCATTCACATATTCATTCACGTATACTCATTCATGTATACTCATTCATAAATACTCATTCACATATACTCATTCATGTATACTCATTAATAAATACTCATTCACATATTCATTCACGTATACTCATTCATAAATACTCATTCATAAATACTCATTCACATATTATTGTCCCTCAATGAATCTATTTTACTTAGAAATTGGAATTATTCCAATTGGATCATCCAAAATAAAGTTATGGCATTTTAATGCCAACCAGTCAATTTACCGATTATACTAGGGACAGTTTGTATTACTCATTTTTTTCGGGGTATTAAGTTCATTTTTGACACTAGGTCTTTATACTCATTTAAAGCTAAGGTGCTAAGGGTTCTATTCCAATTGGAATCACCCAATTCGGAGCACCGAAACTCAAGTTACGTCCGAAACAACCCAGACTACTTTATGATCAAAACTGAAACCAGAATTTGGCTTACACATGGCCCCACTTTGAGTGAATTTTTGAGCCACTTAAAGTCAGACTTTGACGATGTCTATTTCTTTATGTTTGATTCTCCTTGAAGTATATTTTAATTGAACACTTGAATCACTCAAATCGGATAAGAAATGAAGAAGTTATGGCCAAAATACAAAAATTGGTCGAAATTGGGAAAGTAGAATCAGTGGTGTACTTCCAGACACCCCAATGCAAACGGCACATTGGCTCGAAGGGTGTACCGGTACACATGACCCGAAAATGTCTAGAATGTGTATTTTCTCCCTTTTTTCCATATTTTTGATACCCAATTCAATCCTATATTTCATCTACACTTCAAGACCACCCAAAGTCATCTCTGAATCTCTATTTTTACCTGACCATCTTCCAATACTTATCTTATGCACTCTATTGAACCAAACATGTTTTCTATTCATCTCTTATACAAGGTCTAGGGTTTTACTCAACCCAACTTCAAGAAATCTAGGATCCCTATCAAACCTAGAACAAGAACAATCATATTAATACTTACATAACCCTTTAGAACCCAAAAACATACACAACAGGTCATCTCATAGCAAAACCTCTAGAGAAACAAAGGATTTGTGATGATTTCTATACATAATTCATTCTAGGGTTAGGTTTCTACAAACTCCACAACCCATAAACACATATTTAAACAAGAAATCCATACAAAACCATATAGTTCCACACCTTTTGCTTGATCTTGGCTTCTCCTCTTCTTCTCTTCTTATCTTCTTCCTCTTCCTCTTCTTCTCTCTTTTCCTCTCCTCTCTCTCTCTCTACGGTTTGGTCTCTAAAAAATGAGAGACCAATTTGCCTTAAATCCCATGTTTTGCTAAGGCCATGTTTAGTAAAGTAAAAATCCATTTTTTTGCTTTAAGTTTTCATAATTGCATTTAGGTTCTTAGACTTCTTTCTTTTTGCAAGGCAACTTATGACATATTCAAATTTTGCCCCTCATCTTTTCTCAAATCCCATAATTACATATAATCTTATTGATTTATGCCTCTCATATCCTCAAGTGGTAAATTACATATTTACCCTTGGCTCTATTATTAATTCCGGGTCTCTCGTTTTATTTCCTGAAATTTCCTATTTAGTTTTTAATGTACCCTAAATAAGTCCGAAAACTGCTAGGGTATATTTCGGGGTGTTACATATAGTCCCTCATGGACCTATATTCATCGCCCTCTCCACAAGTCAGCCGACCCTTGCCATGACTGGTTCCTGTAATCCCTCATAGACATGTATGCAATACAGTGAGTAGCCTGGATTTCTAATCCACTGGGAATGGATTCCTGCAACAAAAACAGGCGTTCCAAAACAACACGTAAAACTATCTCGCAAAGATCAAGTTTTTTTTTTTATGAAACAAATAAATAAAAATGACAATGAAATATAAAATAAATTCACTAAAACTTGTGATGAGGATCACAAGTGTTCCACAAATTAAATGCACTTAGCACCATCCCCTAAGAACGGCGCCATTTGATTCGTGCCACGGTAGGGGTGATCCTAATCAACAAAATTTGTATCCTATATCTCTTTCTAATTGTAGTCAAGCTACTCGCAATACAAAGGGTCTAGGTCGAATGTGTGGATGGGTTTTCTCATACAAATGGATTTGAGGAAGTCAAACTGGTGAATTAAATCTTGATTTTGGGAAGTTTTGGTAAAAACAAAGGAGGGATAATGTTTGAAAAACTCCAAATTTAAATAAAATAAATTGTTAAGTCTCTCAAGTGTCTGCCGTCGGATTCGAGTTCTAAAGTTCACTGAGGGGTTCTCAGGTCAATCTGGGGAAGATGACCTATAGTCATTTCCCGAACCGGATCTTCATTTAGCTTTTAAAAACTAAACCCTATGATTTTTCCTTTTGAAAGATGGCATTTCACGAACATTCATGGTCCCAAACAGTGAAAACCTATCTCCCGAACCCATCTTACATTAACAAATAGGAGGCAACTAATGAGTATCACCGGGATCTAGTATTGGGCATCCAATGAACCCCAAAGATTGCCACTGGCCAATCAAGATGCACCTAAGAGATTTGAACCTAGAGGAAGGTTGGGAGCATAAATGCCCATAAATGTGTAAGGCAAGAAATAGAAGACCAATAGCTACCTTCGTGAGTCTCGCCCAACAAACTTTCTACTTCAAGGAGGATAGTATTTTGTCAAACATCCTGAGTTGTCATCCTCAGAGGGGTGTTTGGCAGCCGAGAAAAGGAGAGAAAATGAGAGAAAATGAAAAACTGGAGAAAAACGGGGCTGAAAGCTTTGCCCTAAAATTTTATTGGTTAACTTTTTCAACAGTGCTTGTCTTGGGGGCCTTATAGCCAAACCCCTTTACAAATTACAAAAAAAACCAAAGCTAAAAGCTAATACAAGGACAAATTTGATGAAAATCAAAAGGGAACTAAAAAGGTAAAAACGGGCAGTAGGGAAGTCAAACGCGAACAAATAAGTAAAGGTATAGGATGGTACTAGTGCCGCAGTGGTCACTTTGTAGTCAGCTCTAATTTTGTATTTTCTTCTCTTTCTTCCTTCTAGTCTCTCGATCCGTAATAGCCGAGTTTGACTTGAATTCCTTCGTGCTTCTCGATCGACTCAACAATTTCTATGATAAATCGCATGCGAAACTCGCAAATTTTACAAAAATGCAATCGTGAGAATCATAGGGACCTTTAATGTGTAAATTGGTTAATTATAATAATTAGTACACAAAAACACTAAACCTATAATAAATAGGGTTCAAAATAGAACTTTAAGTACTAACTGGTCATCCCCACAATTCTTTGGCACCACCGAGTCGACTCACCTAGGACTATCGAAAATGTGGTAAATAATGCCTACTACAGAATTTGAGAACTTATGTTCACATTACCTCTTGCATATGAGGATTCGGTCGCCTTTGTGGTTGTGTCTTTGGCTTGGCTTCCTTCTCCATATAGATGTGATGAGTGCAAACCAAAGGACTAATGCCCTTTAGATTGGAAATTTTCCATCCAATGGCCTGCTTGTACTTCTTGAGGATGTCCAGAAGATTGCTTTCCTATGAGGCATTCAACAATGAAGAAATCAAAATTGGACACTGCTCACCCTCTTCCAAATATGCTTATTTTAATTATACAGGGAGAGGCTTGAGGTCAAGCTTTTGGGGCTCTATGCTTCCTTCTTTTCCATTATCCTCCCCAATCAACAAGGGAAGGATTTCTTCATTTCTTCTCCAAGGCCCATAAACGACACATAAATTTGGGGCTTCCTGAAACTCTTCACAAATTTTTGTTGGTTCCTCAATCAATTCTTCCTATAGTTGTTGCAATGACTGCTCTATCCGTATCGGTGTCAATTTATACAAAACCTCTTCTTAGATCCTCCTCCACTTTCGTGCATGTGCTTTTGCTCAAGTGGAAAAATGTTGAGTTCCAAAGTGTCATGTTCCTAAATGTCACCGTGATAACTCATTTCAAAGAATTAATAACGTAAGAATTGAGGTAGCCAAGAATGACCTCCCATGATGATGGGTACATAATTGGCTCCTCTTTAGCAACAAAGTTCTGTCAAGGACAATGAAGTCCACTGGGAATATAATTTGTCCACCGCACTAAGACATCTTTAATAGTGCCTCAGGAATTTTAATTGACATGTCTCATAAAGATGTGGTGTTGGTAGCTCAATTCTCCCAACACCAACTACTTGTAAACTGAGTAGGGTAGCAGGTTGACACTAGCCCCTAAGTCCAATAATGCCTTCTCCACACAAGTCCATCCAATATTCACCGAGATGGTAGGACAACCCAGGTCTTTGTATTTCACTGGGGTTTTGCACTGGATGATGGCATTGACCTGCTCTATCAAGAAGGCTTTCTTGTCGATATTCAACCCTCTTTTTACAGTGCACAAGTCTTTTAAGAACTTGGCATACGTTGGGACTTACGTAATCATATCCAAAAGAGGGATTTTAACCTTCACCTGCCTTAACACCTCAAGAATTTCAGTTTGGTTGTTCACCTTCTTTTTGCCTCTTAGTGCTTGAGGAAATGGAAGGGGCATGCTCTTCTTCATCATATCTTCTTTAATCATAATTCTTTCCGATTCCTCATCATTTTCTTCTTTAGCCTCTTCAAGGGGTTTTGGCATTGATTGCTTAACCTGTTTACCACTCCTCAAAGTGATGACTGCCTTGACTTCATCTATCTTAGGAGTAGGTTCACTAGAAGAGGCTATTTCATGAACTCTCCTAGGGTTTGGCTGTGTTTGTGAAAGAAAATTTCCATTTTCCTGCACTTACTATTGGTTGGTTAGCTTGGAGATTGAATACTGAAGGTTGTCAAATTTTTGAATAAATTCTCTTTGGAACCCATCTAATCTCTTGTTTAAAGTACTCTCCACGATATCAATTCTCTGATTTGCTTGGACATTAACTGCTTTCTGCTCCTCTACAAAGTTACCTACCACTTTGCTCAAATTTAAGATGTCTTGTTCAATGGGAGAAGTCGACTGTGGTTGTATGGCTAAGAAGTTGAAGCATATTGTGGAGGAGCAGGAGGAGCATACTGTGGGGGGGCTTCCGCTCGTGAGAGGTTTGGTGATTTCTCCATCTAGGTTGTGTGTTGCCATATGGTGCATTAAGGATCGCTTGAATTGACCACTAACATCGTCTGCTCCACTAACATATCCCTCATCAGCTGAACAATAAGCATTGCTCTCCCATATGTTTAGTAGACTGATAGAAGAAACATGGCTTGTTCGCATAGAGCTCCTAAGCATTACTGCACCTCATGGTGGTTTCCTCTCATTTCCAGCTCTTCCAACCTTCTAGCAGTGGCTGAAAGTTCGTCCGTGTCTAAGTCCTTCTAAGGGAATACATGCTACCCGTGGTGGGTCAGAGGTTTTATCTCTTCCATTTCTGCCAGTTCATCCTAACCCTTTGAAGCTTAAACTACATACCCCATGAAATCCAAAGCCTCCTCTGGATTTTTGCTCAAGAAATCTCCTCTACACATAGTTTCCAGCAATTGCTTCATGGCAGGAGAAATCCCATCATAAAAATAGTTGACCGAAGAATGTCAAAACCCATGGTGAGGACAGGCATTGAGTTCTTCCATATATATTTCCTAGCATGCATAGAATTTTTCATTTTCAGTAGCTGAGAATGTGGAAATCTGCCTCTCTAAGCTGTTTATCCTATGAGTGGAGAAGAACTTATTTAAGAACTCAGCCTGCATCTCAGTCTAGTTTCGGATGGTCCTTGGCCTCAAGGAGTTGATCTAAATCTTGGCTTTATCCTTCAATGTGAAAGGAAAAAGCTTAAGTCTCATTTAGTCCATCGTGGTCGTATCCTCCTTGAAGGTGTTGCAAACCTCCTCAAATTCTGTGATATGTGTATAGGGGTTCTCACTCTCCACACCATGAAAAGTGGGAAGGAGTGGCACCAGGTAAGGCTTAACAACCATTTCCTCGGGCCGAAGGTACAACGCAGAGGGCGCACTCGCCGCGAGGGTGTATGGTCCTCATGGACCTAAATGCATTGAGGTTCCTCTCCACTCCCTGCTGACTCTGCTGCTCTTCATGTGGGGGTTCCATTAGATCAAAATTCAGGCTCACTCTAGGATCTGTTTCCTATGATTATTGTGGGATACTAATTTTAATTAATCTGCCTTTTGAATTCCTAAACCACTATAACATAAAATCCTACATGAAAAACAGGACAACACCAACAAGAAAAAAAGAAAACTCTACCAACAAGGGTTAGTGTTAGCTAAGGAAAAATAAAAAGTATGAACAGTATAATGAATGTCAAGTAACCTAGCAGTAAACTGCTAGAAAGAATGAAAATAGAAAAGAAATTCACCATAACTTGTGATAAGAATCACAAATGTTTAGTAAAATGTCATTTGCACTAAGGCACCATCCTCGACAACCGCACCATTTGATTCACGTGTACTTATGTGTAGCCCGTATGGTATTCTGAATCAACAATATTTATAACCTAACACCTCGTACTGGCATAGCATAGCTACTATAGCACAGTGGTTCCAAGATCGTCCACATGGATGGGTTTTCTTCGTGTAAATGACTCATAGTGAATTTGAACTGGTGAATTCATTTTGGATTTGGGGTTGTTATAAAAGAGGGAGTTTTGGTAGTTCAATTCGTAACCAAAGTGATGTAAAATTATAAAAATAATTCCCTTGAAGTATTAGGCAACTAGGCTTGGGTTCCTAGGGCAAATGAGGGGTTCTTAGGGTCTTTTCCTCGGATAGGGGAAAGTAACCTATAATTACCTCCCAAATTGGATTTTGATTTAGCTATAAAGCCTGACCCTCAATAACTATCCTTTGAAACGGGAATTCAATGTCCATTATTGTTCTCGCCGTTAAAAACCTGCCTCCTTGAATCACCTTCCAATGGCTCATAAATGATAACTAACCAACATCACAGTATCTAGCATAAGCATCCAGTGAACCGTAAAAGCTTACCATATACTAACAGAAGAGAATACCTACGTTGAAAACATGAGAGCCCCTATGTTACCATAGGTTCCCTTGCACTGGGCCTTCTATCATGAAGTTGAGGGAGTTTAGGCCACCTCATCCTCCGACGGTCATTCCCGCAGGGTGTTTGTCTAGCGAGCGAAGGAAAATAAAAGAAAATAAAAAGGAAAACACGAGGCTGGTCCTCGGAAGCTTAGTTCCAATTTCAAAGAATAATTTACAAAGTCTTGTCTCTAGCATATATTCCATATCAAGCAGACAATTTACCAAAATATCAAAAGAGAAACACTATTACATTGAGACAAATTTGGAAGAGATAAAAAAGAGTACAAAAAAGGTCAATAAGAGCAGCCAAATTTGCAGGCTGCGAAAATTTGCAGCCTTGGGAAATTTCGTAAGGGTTGCAAAATTTCCTAACCCTTGCGAAATTGTCAGGGTTGCTTGCTTCTTCTCTGCACTGCTTTTCTTCTTCTAATTTTTTATCTATAGCTCTGATTTCAACTTGAATTCTATATGATCAGTCGACTTCAACCTTGCATACCGGCCCGTGAAAATTAAAAATTCGCCTATAAAATATGATCTCAGAGTATAGCTAGGTCCTAACATGCCAATCGTTAATTAGGCTGATTACTACACAAAATTACTTAAACCCGTGAGTGTTATGATATGAAACAACACTATTTGGGTAGTAATCAATAAGGATTCTATTCACTCTCTTTTTCTTTTTTTTTTTCGTTTTTAGTCAGCTTTATTCGTCGGTTTTTTTTTTTTTTTTTATAGTTTCGGATGAAAATTCTAGCAATGTTTTAACTTTGTTTGTTAGGGTTTTTAGAATAAAGTAGGTTTGAAGCTCAACATGTTGTCATGACTATTTTCCAGGAGCAAAAGACTGTATCAAGGGGTAGCATACTAATGTCATGGTCTGAAAATCTTCAAGGTTCCTATTCAAAATGACCGATGACTAGAAAGGGGAGTTTAGTTTTCCTAACTCTCTCTATTACCCTTTTACTGAATTTCTTCCTTTTGCTCATTGCTAGATATTTAGAATTAATGCAACAACCTCAAAATTAAAAAGTTTTATTTTTTGCTGTTTACTCATATCACACCCCACATGTTGCACGTGACAACTTTAAGGATGTGTAATTTTTCGGTGCTTTTCTAGAAAATGACTTTTGCTGATGCTTTTCTAATCCTACATCTTAATTTAGGTTTATCGAGATAATTGAGTTTTCTTAGAGTTGCTGCATGTAAATGATGATCATTTTCTGAACCCTTAAGATATGGAAAATAGATAATAGGATTTAATACTTAATGAGTTATCACCTAATAGCTATTTAGTCCATTTCAAAATCCACACCATCGCCATTGGCACCCTTGAAAAGCAGCTTTTGTCGATTAGAGAAGGTTGATGAGATCCATCTATCTTTGATCTCCATAGGCTCTAGAACTTGTTCTATTATCTCTTGAGGCAAAATCCTAGGCAACACAACAATTGAGAAATGATACAGGCCATCCTTGGAAAGATTGAGCCTTTCAAGCTAACCCCGTAATATGTACATACACATTTCACTTGTAATCAATGTTGGCTGAGGTGTTAATGACATACTGAGAATCAAAAGCTGGCTCAATAAAAGGACTGAGCACATTATCCCTGAGCAAACAACCAAACTCACCCATAACATGAGTGATTTGAACATAATTGAGAAATGTGCGAGAGTAATGGGGGAGTTATTATTTTTCCTATGGAACAATAACTCCAAATTATTTGAAATGAGTTAAGTTGAAAATCAAAAGAGGGGTTGGTAAAAGGGAATAGAGAAAAAGAAAACAGAAAAAATATAAAATGAAACTAAGCAAATGCAATAGTTTGGTTAGGAGGAGTGAGTCTAGCCTCGTAGTCTCTCCTTTCCTGCGCAGTAAATCCGGCGGGTGTCTCTAACACTGCACCCTAAGGCCAACCGGTCTCTGAGCTACCGATTTAAAGCTCACTAAGGGCTGGTAGAAAGCTTAAGGGGTTTTGATGACAGACCACTCTAATAACCTTGTCTCAAGAAAAGATTTTGGTGTTTGCTGAAAGAATGCATAATTTGTGTAGAAAGGATAAGGAGGAGTATGGAATGATGCACCTAAACAGATTTTTGGGGTGCCGAGAGCGCCACTGGTGGTCGATGGTAAGAATTAGGATGGAGTAGGAGTAGTCACGCAAAATATGTATGCTGCAAGTCTAGCCCAAAATGACTACTCAACTACTCCCTTTACCCAAGCCTTACATTACAAGCCTCCATGTTATTCACTGATCATGAGAGTCAGGTGTGCGTACATTAGTGGAGGGGTTGATAAACAATAAAAAGCTCATGGAACCCAAATATATTATCTTAAGAGATCCCCGTATTTATCTCAATTCTCATAAACTCGTCTAGCTTGCAAATTGATTGGATAGGGGAAGACCACACATACACAAATGAGAACCATGGTCTAAATTTGTCTATTATTAGATTAATTCACTATTAAAATTAATAAATTATCTTGATCATATTATTCTCTATATCCCTCGTAAAGGTAATTTTGGAGACACATATCACGCATCCTCAAGTAAGCTTGATTACTCAGCTTTGGGTTAAATAAAATGGTGAACTGAACTCTTCCATTACTTGAGTGATGCCAACTTCTTTCTTTTTATTTTCGAGACAAAAACTTTGTGTTTGGGGGTGTTTGATGAGTGTAAACTCATCTATGTTTTGAGTGCATTTCACATGCTATTTTGAGCATTTTATATCCATATTCATGTAAAACTCATAAAATTTCCTCTAAACTTGTTTTTGCAGGATTTTTGATGGAAATCAAGTGATTTAGTAAAAAAAGATGCAACATATTTCCAAAAAGAGAGTTAACCGGATGTCTCACAATGCGTCATTGGGAAGATGAATTTTTATTTATCATATGGAGCATCAAATGGCTCAAATCCACTCATGGTTGTATTTTATATTCAAAGAGATTTCCAACGACACCTCACACGCCCAAATCTGAGTTGAAATGAGGAAGTTATGACTCGACAAGTTGGAGAATAAAATAAGCCTCGCTGAAACACAAACTATGTGGCGACATTTCTAGGTCATATGACAAACTCCACATAAACTTGTCAACAGTGTTTAGACAAACTTCATCACAACAAGTTTTTCTTGTTGTAACAAAGTTTTCTCGTCGTGGACAAAGTTTTACTTTGTCGCGACAAATTTTTACTTTGTGGCAACAAAGTTTTACTTAGTCGCAACAAAGTTTTACTTTGTCACAACAAAATTTTAGACAAACTTTGTCGCAACAAAGTTTTATTATGTCGCGACATTGTGCTGGGCATCCAGAATGCTGATGTCAAGACTAAAAAATGCTGATGTCGGGACTCCAAAATGCTCATGTCGCAGCTCCAAAATGCTTATGTCGTGACTCAAGTGCTAGAAAAACCAAAAAAGCCCAAAAAAAAAAATTGATATTTTGGACTGTTTTCAAGCCCATTTCACCCTAGGACTATAATTACTCGTTTTTTTTTAGGTTTTTGTGTGGCAACAGGAGACAAGCACTCTCATGGGCTTCTTAACCTACCAATTTTAGTTTTGTTGTAGATTTTGATTTTAGTATCTTAGAGTAGTTTTAGAGCATATTTTTATTTTTGTTGAAGAGATTTGTGTTTGCACATTAAAGATCTGGGATTTATTATTTGCTCGTATAAATATTGAAACTAAAATCTGATTTTTCTTACCTTGCCTCTTGATTTCTTTCTTCATTTTCTACTTGCATGTTTGATCGGGTGATGATTGAATCAGTAATGGAATACTAAATACCCTTTAGGGGTGGGGATTAATGTTAACATTTAGATTTTCGATTATCAATTATTTGTGTGGCTCAAGACCGAATTTATATAATCGGGTAATGCTCATATAATTTTAGTTGTTCAGAATATTAGTAGCTTATACCTAGAAAAGAGCTGTATCTTTGCTCTGATTTTCAGGAGACCCTTTGAGTGACACAGAGATGGAGATTCCTGAGAGTAAAGAGCAAGAATCTCAGGGGGTATGTTAGGACTAATATTATGGAACTAATGAACTCGAAAGATTACTTTGATGCATCACCAATTTACTTATGGTGTGAGGATTTAATTAGATGATGGGGTCATTTAATGTCTGCAGGTTTCTAATTTCAATATGATAGAATGACCTTGATCCTGTGTTAGCATAGATCTAATCAAGGAGAGAGAGAACTTTATTAGATTTGATGGCTGAGACACCAATTAAATTAGAGAAGGCTTGCATTATCCTATATATGGGGCCAAGCAGTCTTCAGTCCTAAGAAAAGGGTATGAAGTAATCACATAAAATAATTAATTCCTAAAATGAGGATTATATCTCGCAGTAACTCGATTAGACTCATGAACTGAAGGAACATGATTCTCTAATTAGTGAAATGTAGGTGTTTGAGGAATCCAAGCTATACTAGTATGCTCTTGACAAATCCAGCATTCAACTCATAAATGTTGCGCTTTCAAGGAAATGCAAATTGATTGTTAAATGATTATCACCATCCCTAGTTCCTATCTTCATACATTTTAGAATTAAGTAGTTGTTTGTTTAGTAGATTTTAGGATTAGTTATAAATCAATTTTTATTTCAATTAAATTGAATTTTATTCCACATCCTATTTGGTCACCTAAATAGTGAAGAGCCCTTGTAATCGGGGTGCTCAAATTCAAATTAGAGAGAACCTCCAATTCTCGAGGATACGATATATGGACTCCTAGAGTCCACTTTATTACTTGTATGACCAAGGTGAATTTTATGAAAGGGAAACGAGGTTGTAATGCTTTTCATTTCGCTTGTGAGTACGCTTTTTACTTTGTTTCAAATCGCAGTATTTACCATTCACTCCCTTGGCCATATTTTCACATATATATATATATATATATATATATATATATATATCAGGCACTACAACATGATTACCAGCGATTCGTTCAACAAAGTCGTCACCACTGTCTCGAATGGTCTTGGCACCCGTCTGGCAATCATCAACGTGTTTCTGAACAATGTTATGAACCTTATCGATCACCGCGCGAAAATTTCGTCAACAACCAGTCAACGGCCGAGACGCGCCGCTGGTAAGATGATACGATGCGCAGTGAGTCTGACATCCAATACGGCAATCGACCTTCGTCAGATGCGATCAACTGATAACGCGAAGAAGCACCAACGATGAAAACGAACTTTAACTGGCGAACGGTCGGTAAACCTGAATACCGCGCGTGATTCGCCGGTGGATAATGTCCATCAGAAACTTTGCGATATCTGGCCCAAGAAACAGGAAGGCCACGATTTATATGTGTACAATATATTTAATACTGTCAAACTTTTCAATAACTGATTTTAAGTGCAATAATCTTAATAGAATATCTTCCATATCTATTTCACAAGAACTCCAAAACCATGTCCTCGCAAAACGGAACTAGATCTGAGGTTACATATACAACTGACGTGCTCCAAAGTCCGATCAACCTAAACACGCAAAATAATTTGTGCAAATGCAAAACGGTGTCCTTAATAGGCTGCAACCCAAACTCAGATCATGCAACTGATAGTGATTAGAGTAATGCATTCGTAGCTTATTATAGTTTGATAGTGAGATGGCGATTGATATCATGCTTGCATCTATGACCATCGGGATTTTTACAAAGACGAAACTATGGAAGCATATGACATAGTCATCCATCTTATGAGCTATTGATAAGCATGCTAGATCTAAAAGGTTCGAGATCTCAAAGCTACTCTTAGCACCAAGATGGTGGGACATCTCAAGGCAAAGATGCACTAAAGATGAATACTTATATCGAGAGATCGGGTCGGGCGGTTTTGTAATTGACCATGAATTAAGTATAGACTTGAATATGTCCAACTCGACCGATAATTTTGTGTAGTTCAGGCTTAATTATTAGATGTAAAGTAAAGAAACCTCCATTCCAGAGCTGATTAATCTCCTCAAGAGAATGCATTTATTCAGGTTACGTAGGTGATCCAAATTAACAAAATTTGTATCAGAATTCTCCTGCACGCCTAGTAAACTAATGCAGATAAAATGCCTGTTGGCCGAACATGCGACGTTTTCTTTCAGACAAATGATTTTATGAAGTCAAAATGGTGAATTTGGTTTGATTTAAGGTGGTGATAAAAACAGGGCCTGTGGTTTGCAAACTGAAAATAAGGCGAAATAAAATATAAAAAGAACTCCTCAAGCATCGGGCTGCCTGGTCAAGGTCCCAGTTAACCGAGAGGTCTCGTTCATTTCTCAAGGTGAGGATGACATATGTCATCTCCGAGCCGGATTCCTTCATTTTTAACTTTTAAAAATCTTAAACCCTAATAATTTTCCTTTTGATAGAAAGCATTTATTTAACATTTATGGTTCTTTCAGTGAAAATCTATCACCTTGACTCATCCTACAATGATTCGTAAAGGGAAACTAATGAATCTTAATGGATCTAATAATAAGCATCCACTAAACCCTAAAAGATTACCAAGTATTGATCAAAGAGGATGCATCTACAGTGAAAATATAACCCTTAATCACTCCGCGGCTCGTGAATGGCAACTGACGGATATCGTTGTATCTAAAGCCAAGAATCCATAATCGAACCCTAAAGCTTGCCAAGTAGCACAAAAGAAAGTACATCAAAAGCTTTAAACCTAGAGTTGAAAATTTGGGAACTAAATGTCAAACCTCGTCAAGGTGAAAATGGGGCGTGGAACCAAGAGTTTACCTTAAAATCAAGGTTCAAGAGTCCTCCTCTTCAAGAAGGAAAGAGTCTAGGCAACCATCCTCCTGGTCATCCCCGTATGGAAGTGCTCGCCCGAGAAAGGGGAAAGAAAGAGGAGAGAGAAGAGAGAAAATGAGGGCCAAAAACAGGGGCCCGTATGTTTCCTTCAAAAATAAAAAACTTAGGTCAACAGTGTATTATAATGGCTTATATAGCCTTACAAACAAGTGAAAATACCAATCTATCCTAAATAGTATAATTACAATGAGGGTAGAAAGGAGAAAAACCAAAATGGAGTCGTTTGAACACAAAAACAAAAGCAGAAAATTTCGCTATGCATAGTAATTTTCTCTATGATAGCGAAATTTCACTATCATTGTGAAAATTCAGCTATAGCGAAAATTGAAAATTTCGCTATGCACAGTAATTTTCGCTATGATAGCGAAAATTTCGCTATCATAGCAAAATTTCGCTATCATAGCGAATTTCCAAACAGAGCTTAAATTTTCGCATTATTTCATCATCATACTAATGTCTAGCATTGCTCCCCTCACGCTATCATTTGATTCATGCATTTTTGCTTTCTTTTCCTTTTTCTGATATTCTTTTCTTCTGATTTTTGATCTGTAATGCTAAGTTCTACCATAATTCTTCATGCTTGGAATTAAAATCTTGCAAAAACTGAAAAATTAGCCACAAAATATGATCAGTAGTACAATAAGGACCCGAACATGTCAATTGGGTTAATTATACACCAGTACACAAAAGCCAAAACCTATTAAAAATATAGTTCAAAATAGCACTTTTTGGGCACTAATCACACTCTTAACCTATACATCATAGTCCCTTAGCAATGAAAGAAAGAAAGAATGAGAGAGAGCATACAAAACAATAACAAAATAATGTGCACAAAAATGGTATTTCAAAAAGGTTGTGAATGAGAATGAGTAATGCCTAACCCTAAGTAAGAATCATCAAAGCCTTGCCCAATAACTATCTTGAGAGAGTGAATGCCATACAAAATTGAGTATCAAAAGAGCCCATCTCAAGTGAATCAACCGCAGACTTCCACCAAAATCTAAGTGTTTGTTTGATCAGCTCTCAACAAAAAATTGTCAAACTGCACTCTCCCACCAACCTAGCTACTACCACGACCTAGCATGCTAACCAACCTAAATAGATCAAGACCCACTCTTATTCCACAACCTTTTTTTTTTTTTTTTTTTTTGTAGGGGTGCAATGTTGAGGAATCGACCTCATCGAAGTCCGTGTAACGGGGATCTACCGATGACTCCCAACCAATTAAGGCTTAGGGCACCAAGTCATAAGGATCTTTCGACCACAAACTCTTCAGGTTTCACCCCGGACTTCGAATGATTTCAAACTCCAGCACCTACAACTTGTTAAACTCCACCCATCCACCCATGTAGCGAGCACTAAGTCGATGGCTCCCAACCACTGGCTTGCAGACCGGCCAAAGGCTTTCGCCTATATACCCCTCCACCATGCTCGTTCTGTGCAGTTGCAATTCTTATTCTTTTTCTTTCTTTCTTTCTTTTCACTTCTTTTTATTTGGAAGACACATTGGCCTTCTATTCATGGGGGTCCTTAACCTATTAAAGGTGCTCAATGAAACTAGGGTAGGTTATTGCAAGGCTTAGGAGGCTATGTAGTTTTTCAGGTTATTGAAGAAACCTGATGATCATAGTGTGTGGTTAGCTAACGGTGGAAGAAAAATGGTCGAAAGCAACAATAGTTCAACTGATCATCCACTCAACTAGGCATGGAACCAATCTAACATCAATAGAATTGGATAAAGTTTCAATTTTTCAAACCATAGGTTAGGCAAAACACAAAAAATGGGTGCAGTTTTTGAACAAAATAAGCTGTATAGTATAACAGCTTCACAAAAAAAAGAAAACCAGCAAGCAACTAAACATCACAAAATGGGCTTTCTCAAAATAGTAACAAAAACATAAGTGCAAAAGCCACTTCCTTCACTAACTCTCCTCCTAACCAAATATCCTCATCAGTCTCGCAATGGCTCAGATTGAAAGTTATTAGGAAGGAAGTGTTACCTCCTTAATGATATGTGATTGTTGTTGGATAGGAGACTTCTCAAGCTTTCCATCGACACCTTATTCACTCCGTTTGGACTTCAAATGAACAAGTTAGAAGAAGAAAAGAGAGAAAAAAAAGTGACCAGTTGGAGTATTTAAAAATTTTCACCTTCATAAAAATTTCAAAAGTATTCTTTCTAGCTATATTTAGATTCTAAACTCTCTAAGCTTTCCAACGGTATCAAAAACGCCAAACGGAGTTCAATGAAAAGTTGTGAGTGAAACAAAATCATGAGGCAAAACTATAGGTGTAGAAGCAAAATTCGCACTATAGCGAAATTTCACTATACATACGAATTTTAATCTATTTTTTTAAATAAAATAAAAAAATTAATAAAATAATTAATAATATTAATAATAAAATAAAACAATAAAAAACAAAATTTTAAGAGATAAATTTTTTTTTTAAGAAAAATAAAAATAAAATAAAATAAAATAAAACAAAATTTTTTATATGTATATATTTTTATGAGAGACGATTTTTTTTTAAAAGTTACTCGTACACTTGTCTTATATGGAGGACAACTGCATATATTTTCTACATAGCGAAATTTCGCCTAGTTTTGCGAAAATTTCGCGAGTACTGCAAAATTCTCCGCGCCTCCATTGCTCCCTCGATCTTCATTCGCTTCAAAATTTTCACTAGAACTCCAAAATTAATAATAGAAGAAAATTAAGCAAAATTGTGTAAAAAGTGAAAAACAAGCTATAATAAATATTAACTTAAAAATTAAAAATCTAAAAAGAAAAACTTATAGAAATCCAAATAAAATTGGCCATAAAATAAATAAGACAAGATTTAAAAATGAAAACAAAAAGTTTGAGACTGTGGCTCCCAAAACCAACTTTAATCCTTTGGAGGTTGTTGGAAATGGTGGAGCTTCAGAATGCCGAGGTTCGGGTGTGCTCCAACCGAATCCAAAGACTAACCAACCACGCGTGCCATGAAATGTGCAATAATATGGTCTTCGATGTGCTGGCATGTGCCTAACAAAGGGCCACTAATTTCTTGAGGCTTTCTGCTGTGCAAAGGTAAGGCCGGCCTTAAAGGTGGGTGCTAAGGGGTTGGTTGTGGTGCTATGTATAATATACACTTGGTTAGTGGAGGTCAAAGGGTATCGGGTCCAATTAAGGGAAATGGTTTCAAAACAAGCCTGGGCTCTTCCACTATTTCTTTCTTTCCACTCCTCCTCGCTTATAAAGGGAAGGTTTCTTCTTTCTTCTCCTTGAAAAACAACAACACACGACCGAGGATTCGCATAACCTTCGCATATTTCAATAAAATCTCTAAGCCTCGTAGCGGGCTGCTGCTACATCGCTTCTCATCATGGTGTCACTTCGCACTCTTCCTCCGCGGATATTATCGCTGATCGATTAGGGTTTTCAATGGAGTCTTGCGTTGTCCCATTTATGCTCAAATCATTTTTCAAATTCATCCAATTTCTTGTTCAAATTGTCTTCTATAGTGACAATTCTCTTATTCGAATGGGCATTAATCCCCTTTTGCTCTGCCACAAAGTCATCCACTATCCGGGTAAGGTCCAAAATGGCTTGTTTAAATGGAGGGATTGACTGTGATGGCTGAGGTGTTAAAGCATAAAATGGAGGTTCAGGAGGTGCATACTGTGGAGGTCTTGGTTCCTATGAGGAATTGGTGTGATTCCCCCAACTATGGTTGTAAGTACTACCATATGGTGAACTCATTCATTGGTTTCTATAGTCCCTCATGGACCTATATTCATTCGATTCCTCTCCATTGTGTTGTTTACTTTACTAAGGACTGGTTCCTCGTAATCCCTCATAGACATGTATGCAATATAGTGAGTAGCCTACCTTCCTGGATTTCAACTAATCTGAAATTCCCGCAAGAAAAACAGGCAAACACCCAACGACTCAAGAAGCAATCCTAATTCAAAAGGTTAAGAACTGAACTGAAACTAATATTAACAGCATTATATACTGCAGAGAAATTACCAAGACTTGTGATGAGGATCACAAGTGTTCATCGGTGCCACTATTTTTCACTTAGCACCATCCAACTGGCGCCATTTTGATTCGTTGCCTCTTAGCGTAGGGTGGATCCAAATCAACAAAATTTGTATCCACTTCCTACCGCCATAGTAAAACTACTGGGCAGATAGTGGTCTAGGGTCGAACATGTAGATGGGTTTTCAGATAAAATGATTTAAGTGAAGAAAAATGGTGAATTTGGTTTGGATTTTAAGGTGGTGATAAAAACAGGGGGTCGGGTGGTCTCGTGAACCAAAATAAGGCGAAATAAATATAAAAAGAACTCCTCAAGCATCAGCCACCGGGTTTTGGGTCCTAGGCTAACCGAGAGGTCCTCTGCCCATTTCTACAGTAGGGAGGATGACATAGTCATCTCCCGAACTGCGCATTCTCATTTAACTTTAAAAACTAAAACCCTAATAATTTTCCTCTTTTGATAAAGCATTTATTTAACATTTATGGTCCTTTCAAAGGAAAATCTATCACCTCACTCATCTTACAAATGATTCAAAGGAAACTAATGAATCTTAATGGATCTAATAATAGTTAATTCACTAAACCCTAAAAGATTACCAAGTATTGATTAAAGAGATGCATCTACAAGGAAAATATAACCCTTAATTTACTCCATGGCTCGTAAATGGCAACTACTTGATATCAAAGCAGTATCTAAAGCTAAGAATCCATCAACCTAAAAGCTTGCCAAGTATTGGCAAAGAGTACATCAAAAAGCTTTAAACCTAGAGTTTAAAATTTGGGAACCAAAATGTCAAAACCTGTTGCGTGAAAAATAGGGGAACCAAGAGTTTACCTTAAAACCATTGCCCAGTAGCCCTCCTCTTCAAGGAGGAAGAGGTCTAGCCAGCCATCCTCTGGGTTGTCATCCTCAGAGGAGTGTTTGGCAGCCGAGAAAGGGGAAAGAAAGAGGAGAGATAAGAGAGAAAATGAGGGCAAAAAACAGGGGCCCGTATGTTTCCTTCGAAAATCAAAAACTTAGGTCAACAGTGTATTATAATGGCTTATATAGCCTTACAAACAAGTGAAAATACCAATCTATCCTAAATAGTATACTATAATGAGGGTAGAAAGGACGAAACCAAAACGAGTCAAGCTGAACATAAAAACAGGTTGCAAAATTTGCTATGCACAAAGATTCTTTCGCTTATGATAGCGAAATTCTGCATGATAGCTGGAAAATTATATTTAATAAATTTCAGCAATAGCAAAATTGAAAATTTTTATAATAGCATTTTCGCTACTTATAGTTAAAATTTCGCTTATCATAGCTTAATTTTCCAAATGTGAGTTTAAATTTTGCAATTTGCCATCACTGTTGGCTACTATTCCATTGCTCCCTGCTGCTACTCATTTGATTCCTGTATTTTTGCTTTCTTTTCCTTTTTATGATATTCTTTCTGATTATCAATGCTATTATATTTAATCTTCATGTTGAATGACCTTATTGTAAACTTGGCATTAAAAAGCTTGCAAAAACTGCAAAATTAGCCACAAAATATGATCGAGTAATAGGGACCTAACATGTCAATTGCTAATTATAACAATTAGTACACAAAAAGCGCTCAAAACCTATTAAAAATAGGCTCAAAATATTAGCACTTTTGAAGACTAATCATTGATCCCACCTTTGAAAAAGGAGGCTAAAATTGTATTTGTGGGATCTATTCTGCTTTCAAGAAAGGCCCCCAGAATTAAAAAAAAGCCAATGAAAGCGAAGGAGGTGTAACCAAGAAGAAGGTCAAGGAGACAACACTAAAAAGGCAATTTACTTCCATTGTGGCTAAGATGGTCACCTGAGAAGAAATTAATAAGCCCATTTGGGGTCCTTGAAGAAAAGGTTTATGCTCATCACTCAATGTCCATGACAACAAGCAAAGATACAACTCTCATATTCATGGGCATTGTTCACTTTGGCCATATAAATGAGACACATGGTTAAGTTAATAAGAGGAGAATTTAGGGTCATTTGATTATGAATCAAATGGCACATGGAAATCTTGTTTAATTGGTAAGATGACTAAGCTATCCATTAAGGGAAAGGGTGAACTTGCAAGTGGGCCTTTAGGCCTAATACATACAGTTGTATGTGGTCCGATGTCCACACATGCCAAAGGTGGTTTCATCTACTTCATTACCTTCACTGATGACTTTTCATGGTATGGGTACTTGTATCTTATGAAGTATGTCGGAAGAATTTAAAAGTTCAAGGAATTAAATGAAGTGAAGAAACAACTGGGAGTGCATAAAACACTTAGATCTAATTGAGGTGGTGAATACTTGCCATGAGTTTCTAAATTATCTTATAGATCATAGGATACAATCCCAATGGACTCCACCTTACATGCCACAACACAATGGTGTGGCTGAAAGAAGAAACCAAACCTTGTTAGACATGGTGAGATCAATGATGGGCAATGCAGATCTTCCCAAGTCCTTTTGGGGTTATGCACTCGAGACTACTATTTATATCCTAAATAGAGTCCCATCAAAGTCAGTTGGTGTTACTTCATATGAGAGATGGACCAACAAGAAACCTTATCTTTCACACATGAGTATGGGGTTGTTTGCTTTATGTGGAAGCGTATATTGTCGAAAAGCCAGAAGTTGGGAATCGATAAGTGTTTGCTTATGTGGATATCCTATAGAAATAATGTGATATCACTTATAATTCTTTAAATGTGCGTTGTTTTTTTCTCTTAGAGAAAGAGCTTTCTAAAAGATAGTGGGAGCAAAGTCGTAGCCATAGTTTAATTCAGTGATGTCGGGCGTATCGAAAAATCAATCGCTTTGAACATGAGTCTTACATTCATGGAAATGAAATAGCAGCCAATCCTTCTAGATAACAAGCTCTTCATAGGTAAAGTAGGATACATACCATTCCCGAGAGATATGGATTTCACATTAGTGAACATAATGACTTTTTGTTCATAGAGGATGATGAGCCTATTACTTCTGAAGAATATCTAAGCAGTTCAGAATCCAACAAGTGGCTTATAACCATGAAGTCAGAAATGGATTCCATGTATGAAAACCAAGTATGGACTTTAGTTAACCCACCCGGAGGAATAAAACCCAAAGGGTGCAAGTGGGTCTTCAAGAAGAAGATAGACATGGAAGGTAAGGTTAATACCTACAAAGCTAGGCTTGTAGCTATAGGTTATCATAAAAAACAATGAGTTGACTATGATGAGACTTTTAGTCATGTAGCCATGCTTTAATCCATAAGGATACTCCTGGCCATTACAACTCATTATGATTATGAGATATGGCAAAGGGATGTGAAGATGACTTTCCTTAATGGAAACCTATTTGAGGATCTGCATATGACACAACCGGAAGGCTTTACATCTAAAGATGGCAGTAAAGTTTGCAAGCTTCAAAAATCAATTTATAGATTAAAGTAAGCATCTAGAGTTAAACATTCGATTTGACGACAATCAAAGAGTTTGTTTTCTCACAAAATCAAGATGTGAGTTTCTTGTGTGTATAAGAAGGTCAGTGGAGGTTGTCATGTTCTCAGGTTGTATGTAGATGACATTCTACTTATAGGATATGATGCCCGCTTTACAATCTGTCAAATTTTGGTTATCTTGGTCTCTCCATGAAAGACCTTTAGAGAAGCAAACCTACATCTTAGATTAAGATCTATAGAGAGAATTCCAAAAGTTACTTGGTCTTTCACAAATAACATACATAGAAAAGATGTTAAAGAGATTTACGGACTTGGCCAAGAGATGGTTCATTTCCATGGATGCATGGGATTACACTTGAAGTCCTTATGTCCCTGACATAAAGAGCAGAAAGGGACACACATGAGTTTGATCCCTTATGCTTCGATTATAGGATCAATCATGTATTCTATGATAAGTACTAGACCTGATGTATCATATGCTCTGAGTGTCATGAGCAGATACGAGTCGGACCCTGGTGAGGGTCATTGGGTGGCTATCAAGAATATTCTTAAGTACTTGAGAAGAACTAAGGATATATTCTTGATATATGGAGATGGAGATAGTGATCTCACGTAGCGGGGCATAATGGATGCCGTTTAATCCGATGTAGATGACCCAAATCTCAATCAGGTTATGTGTTCACATTGAACGATAGGGCAATCAGTTGGAAAAGTTCCAAACAATAGACAATTGTTGATTCAGAACTGGGCAAAGAGTGCATTCTAATTTCGGGAGGCGCATATGAAATACCTGATAAGGAAGTTCATCTCACAACTTGAGTGGTTCCCAGATTACGATCTAGTACTCTATATTGTGATAATAATGGAGCCCTTGAGTAAGCAAAGGAACCATGGTCTCGTCAAAGATCCAAACACATACTCAGACGATACCACCTTAGAGAAATCATTAGTAGGCGTGATGTAATCATAGAGAAAGTGCCCATTGATCAGAACATTGTTGATCCTTTGATTAAGCCACTTCCCCAAAAGAATTTTGATTCTCATGTACTTAGTTTCAAGTGGTATTGGATATAAAGGTGATTGGCTTTAGATCAAGTGGGAGATTGTTAGAGAAGTGCCTAAAGGCCATCACCTTTAGCACTATTGTATCGCCTTATATTTATTTACACAAACACATTCTATTTCTGATGTTCATTTAATATATGATTTGATGATCTTAAATCAAATTAATGAAGTCCTTTATACACAGCATAACATAAAGGAAATCATGACAGATCATGATAATGAGATTCCTATTATGTGTAATTATGTACTATCTAAACTATCCCTAGTCTTAGGATAAAGAAGATTGAACATTGTTGATCAAGCAAGTGATCTCATAAAATGTGATAATTGGGATGATTAGAGTAGACATGTGGATGCTTGCTAAGAGTAGCTAAGTTCATCGGAGACTTGCTATGAGACAATCATATGGATTATCTATTCTAACATCAATGATAGTCTCATCATAGCAATGGTGCAAGTATCCTTAGACTTGAGGTGCCTAATGCATTCGATAATAATACTATACTTTGATTCTCGATCTTGTTACCTCAAGAGAGGTTACTACAGGTATTGATTGGGTATAGCTTGAGGTATTCAGCGTAATTGAGTAGCCAATAAAGGATTCACTCACTCCCGATAGAAGGAGGGTATACCTTGTGCCATCTCAGAGACTGGCTTCCGAATCTTTAGCCAGAGAACATGTCTCAAGAAGAGTCTCACGTGGCAAGCTTTATGGGAGTACAGGATCTTGGAGACAAGATAAATACACTTAGGTTAGTCTTATCTAATGGAGTATTAAGCATAGTCCATGCTCTGAACCACGTTGAGTATAGTATGGAGTGAAGGGATAGCATTACATAATATATTGCATATGGAAAGGTTCGTAGTAAAACCCTTGACTCTTCTAGTCAATTGGGGGACATGATGTGTTGCTAGATACCTCTTGACTTGCTTGAATCAAAGGGTTGATTTAAGTGGCCAACATAACCGAAAACCTGATGGGTCATGTTACTGTAAGGTCCAGCATGAACAAATGGTCATGGATAGGATATGTTTCTGAGAGATAGTACTTGGATGAGATTCGAATTCGAACAAGAATGCTTAGGATTAGACCATTTAGGATTAGATAATCTCGAGGTCATTTGATGACCATATGGGTCATCAAGCTCATTCTAGGCCCAAATCATGAGGTGCATTAATGGCATGCATACGGATTCACGTACGTAAACCCCTCCTTTCTCTTTAATGAGGGGCACTATGGTCCTTTCCTCCATGTGTTTGGCTCATATTTAAGCCAAACATCTGGACCTTAATCAAAGAGTTGTCATTCACACTTGGAAGAAGAGAGAAAATGTTTGTCTCATCTCCTCAAGCCTTTTGAGAGAAGGCTTGATCTTGGCTTGCAACATAGATCAAGCCTTAGCCATCTCCTTTGAGGTTTTCTTCTCCAAACTTCGTGTGGATCACCATTGGAGGTATTGTACTTGGAGCACTCATGGTTTGCTGCACATCTTATCTAAAGGAAGCATCATCTACATCAAAGGAGGCCGAAAACTATAAAGGTAACAGTTTCTAAACAACCCATGGCTTTGTTATTCAGATTTGAATGATTCAAGAAGATCCATGGATGAGATTTTCAGATTTTATGTATTCCACAGCTTGTATAAGATGCAACCTTAAAATCCCTTTATAGTTCAAATTTCGAGCATCTTTCTATTCCATTTCTCGTTCGAGTTAAGGGTTCGTGTCTTTTCGAGGTTTAATTCAGGGTTTCTTAGAGGTTCCCTTAGGACTCTTCCTCAAGTTTCTTATATTTCCGACATTGACCTCGGTATGTTCTTTCATATTCCATACGCTATGGCACCGAGATGTGAGTTAGCCTCTTCATGAGCCTGAAGCAAATGCCCCATTAAATCTGAGTATGAGGCCGAGTCTGCACATAAGAGAGAAGGGCACCGTAAAGGCGTGAGAGCTGACATGAGTCGTTTGGATCACTGCAGAGCATGAGAGCTACCGCTTTGACTCGCACTGGAAGGCCATCATGAGCCGCAACATTGACTTCTCTTCGCTAGAGGGGTCTCGACTTGAGGCCCTCTTCTTTGAGATAGGGTGGCTCCACTTGTATCTCTCCATGAGCTTGTGTACCAAACTCTGGTCTAGGTGTTCTTTGCCCAAGCATGTGTTATTGGCTCGAGGATTAAGAGTATATTACAAGGGGTTGAGCTCGACATTGTTGCTTCTGAGTTGTGACATCTCCTATCCACTTTAAAACACCGCGCCAGGTCTTCAAGTCGATGACCCGCCTCAAGCATACTTGATGGTTTTGATCCCGCCGCCGCTGATAGGTGTAATTGTGTTTTGTATTAAAATTATGTGCAAAGGTATGCAATTAATGCCTATTTGCGCAAGTATATGTTTGTTAAGTAATATAATGTATTAAACATACAAAGATCGATCCACTGGGAGAAACGAGATGCTAAGTACCAAAATTCGCCTACCTATCTAATATCCAAACAAATAATTATGATGATTTGAGCAGAATCTAAATTAAAGTACTTAATTGTAAAACTAGAAAATTGATTACGCAAGTTAAGGGTCTCACAAGATGATAAAATTCTATGGTTTTGATCCATTTATATTTGAACCAAAATCCTATTCTATTGTTTCATGAGAAAGTTCTCCAAGGCGGTTATTGACTAATTTAATTACATGCCTCTTTTGAGGTCAAATAACCTAACAACTAATACTAGGTTTCTTACTTCTTAGCTTAATGACGGGCTCTAAACAGGTGTATAAATTGGTATGAAAATGTAGTTTATATATACTACTGAGTTCATTTAGTATAAAGGCTAGTAAAGTGTCATCC